>CAUYQG010172482.1:0-12302 GCA_963574415.1 Tarsius wallacei
GCCTGCCCAGGCGGGTCTCAAACCCGCGGGCTCAGGCAATCCACTCACCTCATCCTCCCAAGGCGCGGGATTACAGGCTGAGCCACCGAGCCCGGCTCTATTTTTATAAAGGATTATTTACCATTACTAATTGAGATAAATCCCAAGAATACAAAGTTGGTTTAAACGGACACAAATTAATTTAATAAAGAATACAATATTAATAGAATGAATATTCTATTAATATAATACTATGCAAAGAAAAGGCATGGGACCAAATTAAAACTCAGTTTTGATACAAACTCTCAAACTAAGATAGAAAGAAATTTTGTGACCTGATAAAGGTAATCTACAAGAAACCCACAGTTGCCATCATACGGACCAAATGCATCCTCTTAAAACAGGGAGAAAGGCAAGGATCACTCCCAACACGTGTATTCAACTTTATGCTGGAGAGTTTAGCCCATGCAATAAGTAACAACAACAACAACAACAAGAAATAAAAGCATCCATATTAGAAAGGAAGGGGCAAAACTTTATTCTCATAAAACATGATATGTGAATTCACAAGATAGCTACAAAAATAATTTCAGAAATAATCATTTTCATAAGGTCATGGGACACAAGAATAATAAAAATAATCTATTATATTTCCATATAAGAATAGAAAGTATAAAAAACAAAGTAAGACAAAAAAAATTTACCCTAGCCCAAAAAATAAAATAAGTAAGAATAAATGTAACAAAAGAAATGCAAGATCTTCACACTACAAAATGTAAAAAATTAGTGAAAGAATTTAATGAGGATTAAAATAAATGGGAAGCCTCACCAAATTCATGTGTCAGAAGTTCCAATATAGTTAAGATTTAAAAAATTTTTGTACAATTATTTTATGCATGTTGCATACACATATATATTACATATATAATACTTTTGAGTTTTAGGAAAATGTGCAACAATGCAATATTATAATTGTTATATAATTTTGTCTCTTAAAATAGTCCAGAGAAGGAAAGGAAGTAGATTTATATAGTGTGCCATATTAATCTTCTTAATATCATTCTAGTTCTTTCTTTCTGGGGATTCAAATTCCTGGTGGTTTCATTTCCTTATGCCAGCACAACTTTGTAATTACCCACTTTTTTTGTGCAGTTTTGTTGAATATATATAATGTCTATATACTATCTATTCAATGCCACAATTATATACATACTGATTTTTATAATTGCTTTCTAAAATACTAAGAGATGGAGGAGAAATGTACAATTAAACGGACTTTTATAATATCACCATGTTTACTTTTATCAGTCTCCTTTTTAAAATATAGATTTCTTTCTATATCTTCAATAAGGCAATCTCTGAATTTTTTGGGGGGGAGTATGGAGACCATTCAAATCTAAAGTGAACTTTGATATATTTGTATTCACCTACCACACTTGGAACGGTTTTGTGTTCATTGACAGAGGCTTTTATTTCTACATTTTCTGGTGTGGTTATTTTTCTCTTTTTTTTTTTTTTTTAAGTTGGGATCTCACTCTGTCACCCAGGCTGAAGTGCAGTGGCATGATCACAGCTCACCACAGCCTTGACCTCCTAGGCTCAGGTGATCCTTCTGCCTCAACCTCCCGAACAGCCAAGACTACAGGAGCACCAAAATGCTCAGCTAATTTTTTCTTAAATTTTGTAGAGACGAGGTCTCACTATATTGCCTAGGCTGATCTTGAACTCCTGGGCTCAGACAATCCTCCCAACTCATCTTCCCAAAGTGCTGGGATTGCAGACATGAACCACTGTGCCAGGCTAATTTCTTGTTTTATTCAACATTTTATACAAATCCATTGTATCTTCGTTTTTGGTGTATCAGCTATGCCTCCTTTAAAATGCTTAATGGTCACCTAGCTTCCAATATACATTTTTTAATTCAACTAGAAAGTTTGTCTTCAAATAACATGGTTCCTCTTTTGCTGAAAGTACCTTGGAACACATTATTCTCATTTCCTTGCTTCTGTAGGCAACTGTGTTCTTCATTTTAATTATGTATATGCTATAATCACCTCATATATTATTATTTCTTCAAACTAAAAGTTCTATTTGGATCAATTAGAATAAGAAAAATAAGACATGATTGCCTTCATTTCTTCTCCTCTGATCCATTACTTTTCTTTATGTAGATATGTTTTTCTTTTGGCCAAAGGAAATCTTTCAACATGTCTGCCAGAGTACGTCTGCTGGTGATAAATTTTTTTTTCTAGGCATGCATTTATTCCTTCTTTGCCTCTGAAGAATAATTTTGCTGAATAGATCATGGTAGGTCAGTAAACTCTTTCTCATACTTTAAATATTTTACCTACTCTTATTTCTTGCATGGTTTCTGATGAGATGTCTGATACCATTCTTTTCCTTCTTTCTCTATGATAAGATGTTTTTATTCTCTGGTTTCTTTCAAGGTTTTCTATGTTTTCTGTTTTACCATTTGAATGTGCTATCCCTCAGAGTAGGTATTTGAGTATCTATTCTGTTTGGTCTCTGCCTTGCCTGGATCTGTGGTTTGGTATTTCTTGTTACCTTGGGAGGTTCTCAGCCATTGTTACCTGAATTATTTCCTCTCCTCCATTTTCCTCTTTTTTCCTCTGGTATTCCAATTATGTGTATGCTACACTTTTTTAAATTGTCCCACAATTCTTGGAGGGTCTTTTCTATTCTTTAATTCTCTTTTGTGTTTGCCATTCAGTCTAGAAAGATTACATTGACCTATTTCAAAGCTCACTGATTTTTTTTCTGGCTGTGTCAAGTTTATTAATAAGCCCATTGAAGGCATTATTTGTTTCTTTGGTGGTGTTTCTTATTTCTAGCATTTCCTTTTTATTTCTTCTTAGAACTTCCATCATGCTGCTTACAGTACTAATTTTTTCTTGTATGTTGTTTATTTTTTCCATAGAGCCATTAACATATTAATCACAGCTATTTTAAATTTTTGAAAGATCATTCCAAAATGTTTGTCATGTATTAATATGGTTCTCTTGCTTTATTTGTCTCTTCTGATTGTATTTGCCTTGTAACTTTTTTTCTTTTTGAGTCAAGGTCTCACTCTGTTGCCCAAGCTGGAGTGTAGTGGCACGATCATGACTCACTGTAGCCTTGACTCCCTGGGCTCAGGCAATCCTTCCACCTCAGCCTCCCGAGCAACTGTGACTACTGGTGCACACCACCATGCCCAGTTAATTTTTTGATTTTGTATAGAGACAAGGTCTCACTATATTGCCCAGGCTGGTCTCAAACCCCTGGGCTAAAGAAGTCCTCCTTCCTTGGTCTCCCAAAGTGCTAGAATTACAAGCATGAGTTACTGCACCTGGCCCAACTTTGTCATTTTCAAAACTGAGACAATAGCCAGGCTCACGCCTATAATCTCAGCACTTTGGGAGGCCAGGCGAAAGGATTGCCTGAGCCCACTGGTTCAAGACCAGTCTGGGCAACTTGGAGACCTCATCTCTACAATAAATCAAAAAATTAGCCGGGTGCGGTGGTGCCTTCCTGTAGTTCCAACTACTTGGAAGGCTGAGGCGAAAGGATCACCTAAGCCCAGCAGGTCAAGGCTACGGTGGACATGAGCATGCCTCTGCACTCCAGTCTGGATGACAGAGTGAGATTCCACCACACACAAAAAATTGAAACAACAGCATTATATATTGGGTCATGAAAACTAAGGTCAAAAGCCTTCAGTATGAGAGTGTATGTTAATCTAACTAGGGCTTTGTACTGTTTACTGTTGGCTCTAGCTGTAGGATCCAGATATTCAAATTCCACTAGTTTCTTGTGTTTTTCTCCATGGACATCTTGTGCTTCCCTAAAAAGTGTCCTTTAGAGAGAGTCTTTTCTTACAGGTCTTTCACCTGTGACCCACTGTTATACTGGAACCCTGTTGGTATAGTGGTAAGTTATAAGAGAAGGAAAACTTTTGATTTGTCTTGAGACTTTGATAAACTGTAATCTTATTATTAAATATTAGTCAAAACCTGTACCCTAGGCTTTGACCTTCAGAAGTATTTCTTTGCTTGGCTCCACTTTCCAGAACTTAAAAAAATCATATAGTATGTTCTTCATTGCTCTCAGTCATCAACTTAATAAAGGTGTGTTCAGTGCACTTGTATTATTAAGGAGGAGAATGTAAAGATGAATATTACTGGGTTTCCTAATTAAAATATACAGCAGTGTAAGGTTTCAAGATTCAAATCCATTTGACAGGCAACACGACATCTTAAAAGTTGTTGTGGAGAAGTTGAATAAATCAGCATACCTTCATGGAAATAAGTGAGCAAGGTTACAGTTCATAGCAATGGATTATCATATGATCCCCTGGAAAATCACCAACAGGAATTATGTTGTGCATAATGAAAACAATCTTTTTAGTCTGGCAGTACCTTTGCGGAAAAACGCCATCTTTTCCATTTTCCAATATTGATTTTCAACTGTAATTTCACCATTCACAACTGGATCATCTTTCATATTCTCAAACATGGCTTGTTCCATAACAGAATCGATGTCCTTGCCACTCAGCTCTTTTCTGAGAAATTTGCAGATTTTTAACACCAAACTTCTGAAATCCTAAAAGCAACATAGATTGGAAGTCAGCAATATAAATAAGTGTGAATATTTTACACTCTATATGTGAACTTGAACTAACGTTTAATTAGCTTTGTCATTTTTAAATTGGGGCATAACATCTACCAAAACCGTGTTGTTGTGTGGATTAAGTAAGAATGAATAGCAGAGAGAAAAAGAAGGACCTGGAGTATTCAAAACAGATAGGCACTGTTTCACTACTTTTGTTCTGAAAGGCAGGAGAATTCTGAATGAGCCAGTATCAGCTTCAACCTTCTAATTGCAGACAACAACAACAAATATTGGGTTTTAATTATTCATGTGGAATCCCACTGCAGACTGAGATTGATGGGTGCCACATGGGTCTGAAGAGAAACATGAGGATGATGATGTGAATACTTCCAAGTGGCTTCAATAGGTTTCTGCCTGCACTGAATATACTATTTGCTTTCTGACCAGGAATTTGCATATTATTTTTCGAGTGACTACTGATTCTACTAGTTCCCACAGGAATCACGGCTTGATGGAGCACTCCTCAAATATGACTCAAGGATAAAAGGAGGGGTAATGAAAATCGTGGACTTGCTTAATCTAGGTTAAAGATGACATGGCTTCTAGTTCTGGCTCTGGACCTAAGGAAAATTCACTTTTCACCTGATGGCCTCAGTCTTGCTACATAAATCCCTGCCACCACCACCTCTATGAAGTTGTTTTCTTCATTCAAGGGTGTGGTGAAGAACTCTGTATGTTCTGGAACATATGATGGTCATGTACTATAAACACTATGTATAGGAAATCACCTGACTATCACAATAAACATAAAGGAATGTCCTGATTTTAATTTTTTTTTTTTTTGAGTTGGAGTCTCACTCTGTCACCCAGACTGGAGTGCAGTGGCCGCTCCCGGCCACCACAGCCTCGACCTGCTGGGCTTCAGTGATCCTTCCGCCTCAGCCTTCCAAGTAGTTGGAACTACAGGCGCACGCTACAACGCCCGGCTAATTTTTTGATTTATTGAAGAGATGAGGTCTCACCAAGTTACCCAGGTGGGTCTTGAACCCGCGGGCTCAGGCAATCCACTCACCTCAGCCTTCCAAGGCAGGGGATTACAGGCTGTAGTTTTAATTTTATAATGAGGATGCTGAGACTGTCACTCAAAAAACTGGCAGTTGGCAGAATCAAATTCAAATAAATTTCATCTCACTCTAAGCCTACACTTCAGAGCCATTTTCTCTGACTTTATGGCCTCCCCTAGATGTGATGCTGATTTGCTGGACTCTATTGACTGCGTTCCTGTGTGTGTATGAACAGGTCCCCAGGTGGACTGTATTCACAGCAGGGATTGAATTCTAAACGTGATTGGAACTCACCTTTTTCATTTTCTCATATGATATGAAAAGAATATTGAACTGATGTCTGTGCTCATACCAACCTCTGATGTGATCAAGACTGCCCATCACCGTAGAAAAATGAGTCAATGAGTGTGTGGAATAGCCTTGAAAATACAGCTGTCCATGGTACACATGTAAAATAAGACCCCAACCCATCTACCTTCCACATACCCTTCCATTTCTCCTGCTTGATATTTGGACCAAGGAATGTGTCAAACAGCTGTCCCAGGAGCACGCCTAGAACTACAAGAGAAGCTGGCTTCCTTCAACCGTGTTCCCTGAGCAAAAGGCAAACCCCCTCATGTGATCCAAGAGGCTAAAAAATAAAACCTATACCTCAGCTATTACTGTTTCCTGTGCATTTACCTGCTGCTTCCATCTAGTGCCATTCTGTTCGTGAGCACCCTTGAGAAGTTGTAGGGAAACATCGCCTCACCAAAATACTCCTGTGAGCAGGAGATTTTCTGTAAAGCCCTGAGCCTTTCATAGCTCCATCCCTCTCCTCCTCTGCACAGTACATAGCAGAAGGGTAGAGCCTCCTGTTAAATAAGGAATCATACACTGAAAAAGAAGAGAAGGCATCTGAGCTGCCTTGCCCCCTTTCACTTGTGTTCAGAACATCTGCTGCTCCCAAGTGACTCAACTGCAGAACTGCTCATAGTTCTTTTCTGAGGAGACGCAAACACTTCCTGGACTATAACTTCTGGCAAATTATAGATCTGATCCACAGGAACTGTGTGTTGTGTATATTGAATTTACCCAACATCTTTCTTCAAAATGCTCTCACAACATTCCCTAGCAAATTTGATGACTTCCTCAGTAGTAAACCTACACCACAAATCTACTGCTTGTTTTCCTCTGATAGAAATTAAAACTCTGATTCATTACCTTTTCCTTCTAGAAACTTTTTCATAAATTCCTCCATGGTATTTGTAGGGTGGAATATTCGCATCGTATTTGAAAAATGAAAGAATGAGTTCATAACATCTTTAGAGTTTCCGTACACATAAATGATCTGTAAGAAAAAAAGTATACATTTACTTTTAGGTTTATATAAATTTATATTAGAAAAACATTTTTATTTGACCACTCTTACAATTTTTCAAAATTGTATATATTTATTATAGTCTGAAATTCATTGCCAGATTATTTACCAGAAAAGTATATGAAAGATTTGAGAGAGAAAAAGCAAATATAACAACACATTAAACACTTATGCATTTAAGTAAAGGCAATACGGGCATTTGCTAGAGTATTGTTTATAGGTTGTGGCAAGTAAGAAAATGTACAAAAGTGAGGATAAATTTTAAAATATATAGCTGCAAAAAATAGAACAAAAATAAATATGTTTTGCACAGATACACATGAGCACACATGATGAGTAATTCTGAGGTTATTCGTATCTACCTGAAGCCGTATGACTTTTCAATCTGTTCATTTAATGATAGTCAAAGATTTATCAAATAAAAGTAGTTGACTATGGGAGAATGGATTGGTAATATTAACAGGAAAAGAAAACAAACTTCTAAGAGTATAAAAGTCATCTTATGAATACCCGACAATTAAGTTTGCGAACTCATCCTAGAAAAAGAGCCCCATTTTCCAGTAAGATGATGAGGGAGCAGGTCAGACTGTGAGAATCTCTGCAAAAGCAAGTGTCTATAAAGACTCTGCATAAGTGGGTGTGTGCCAGTGAGTGAAAGTCCATCTGAGGGAAGACTTGGGTTCTTGCACCCAGATTCTCCTTCAGAGGTGACTGCAACCTCCCACTGCCTTGAGATTGGAGCCGCTAGTGCACAGGATCATCTGCTGTTCTCAGGGCTCTCCTGAGAAAAGGTTGTGGAAAAAAGCCGATCCTCACCACCTGGTGCCCAGCCCACACCATCACCTATGACAGCAGAGGGGCTCAAGCCCCGGATCCGTGGAGAGAGTAGGTCAGGAAGAGCTGGAGAGGAGCCCCACCACCGGAGAGGAAGCACCAACCAGAGTCATTTTTTCTGTCCTGGGACCAGGCAGAGACCTGCATTGGCCCACCCAGCTCCACCCAGCCTCCAACCTGGGACCTAGAGGTTATTTCATCAAACTCGAAGAGACAGATGCCTCTCCTCCACGCTGGAACAGGCACAGACATGTCAGATCTGAGTGGGAGACTTGACAACAGTGGCAGCAAGCCAGGTGAGTCCAGATCTGATCCACCCTCCTCCCACAATAGTCCATGTGAGACAGGAGATAGCTAGAGAAAGGCTAGGCAGACAGGTGGGTCCTCAGATAATTATGTAGCAAATTCCCAACAGGCCTCTCAGACTCAGCTTTGGTAAATAAGCTCTCTGCAAGTCTCTCAAACCAGAGCTTAAGTACTCACTGCTGGGATTGAAAAGCAACTAGTCAGCTCACCATTAGGCCCCTACGTCCTGCAAATTAGTCCTTAATACTGACCAATCAGAACAGCTACAGCTCACAGCTAGTGCTAGCCAATTGGCTTGGACTTAGGGCTATATAAGCACCAGGTTTTGACCTCAGAGATGGGCAACACCTTCAGGCTCCCTCCCACTGCGGGAGATTTTCTGTCCTCAATAAATCCTGCTTTCTCACTTTCCAGCTGTCTGTGTCCCTCATTCTTCCTGGGCATGAGACAAGAACCTCAACCCTAAAAAGCTGCAACCTGAAGAACTACAGCAGATAGTCGGAGACGAAAAGTTGTGCACCCCAGAGGATGGCTTGCCAGCTGATGGAGCCGGCTGAGCCAGAAGAGCTGTTGGAAGAAGGCAAGACTCCAAAGCTGAGACACCCAGGGGGCTAGGCTTGCTGGCCCACTGAACCAGCAATACTCTAAGGGCTTGACTTGCCAGCCCATTAGAGCTGACACTTCTGGGGCTAGGCTTACCCTTGATGACCCTCTCTGGGGGCTTGGCTAGCTGACCCATTGAGCTGACACTCTTGAAGCCCAGGCTGACCTGAAAAATCTGCATCACATGAGACATCTGATCCATGCTGAGAGCAACCCTATCTATCAGCCTGCACTGAGAGCTGAGGGGAGGGACTGGAGACCAGAGCTGAAAGGAAGTTGAAGTTACAGGAACAGCCTCAGAGCAAGTTTCATTTTTTGTCTTTTTGTTTGTTTATTTTGCTTGTTTTTGTTTGTTTGTTTTAGTTTTTTCTCCTCTCTCTTTCTGTTTTTGATTAAGTTTTCATACTTGCTTTGTTTCTGTTATTTTATTGCTGCTTTTTTAGACTTCTTGTTTGTGTATGGGTATTTTTGAGGGAGGGTATATCAATAGGGGGGTTTTGTCAGTTTGTGTGTTTGTATGATTGTATTTTTTTTCATCTTTTCTGTCTTTGTGTCCCTTTTCATTTGTTACTTTGTACACCTGCTTTCCCTCTTCTTCTTCTTCTCTTTCTCCACCTTCCTCTCATCCCCCTCCTTCCTTTCTTCATTCTTTTCCTTTGTCTTCATTTCACTTTCAGGGGGCAAACCTACACACCCACTGCATGGACAGATTGTAAGGGAGTGGGAAATGACTTGCAGGGGGCCCGCACATCTGTCAGCAGATACTGGGATCTGCAGCTAGTTTCTGAGTCACAGCTCCCTCCCTCAATTAACTCTCAAAACTGCAAAAACCACAGCCACCCACCCACAGTCCAGCTCCAGAGTTGAACAAAGCCAGAGGAGCCACATAAAGAAGAATAGGAGATTGAGCAAACAGAAGTAAAAGAACAACAGAATTAAAGAAGAGGTTAAAAAAAAGGGGGGAGGAAGGCCAGGCTTGGTGGCCAGTCTGTAATCCCAGCACTTTGGGAGGCTGAGGCGAGTGGATTTCCTGAGCCCATGGGCTCAAGACCAGCCCGGGCAACTTGGTGAACCCTCATCTCTACAATAAATAAAAAATTAGCCAGGTGTGGTAGCGCACACCTGCAGTTCCGGATACTTGGAAGGCTGAGGCAAAAGAATTGCCAGAGCCCAGCAGGTTGACGCTGGGGTGGCCATGAGTGTGCCACTGCACTCCAGTCTGGGCAACAGAGTGAGACTCCAACTTAAAAAAAAGGTGGGGGGGGGGAGGCGGAATCTATACAAAGGAAGAAAAACGAAAACACACGATTATATCATTAAATGCGGAAAAAGCTTTTGATAAAATCCAGCACTCATTCTTTATTAAAAACCTCGAACATCTAGGCATAGATGGAACATACCTCAAAATAGTAAAGAGCCATCTACGAGAAACCCACAGCTCACATACTGCTTAACAGAAATTGGAACCATTTTCCCCTGAAAATCAGAACAAGATAAGGATGCCCACTTTCCCCCCTCCTTTTCAACATAGTTTTGGAAGTCGTAGCTAGAGCAATCAGACAAAAAAAGAGATCGGGGTATCCAAAGGAAGTCAAGTTATCCCTCTTTGCAGACAACATGATGCTATGCCTTGAAAACTCAAGAGAATCTGTCAAAAACCTGTTTGTACTGATAAAGGACTTTGGCAAAGCCCCAGGGTAAAATAAATGTGCAAAAGACAGTTGTACCTCTATACACCAACAATAAACAAACAGAAACCCAAATAAAAAGCACAATCCCATTCACAATAGCCACAAAAAAATTGCAATACCTAGGCATCTTCCTAACCAGAGATGTGAAAGGCCTTTACAATAAAAACTACAAAACAGCCGGGTTCAGTGGCTCAGCCTGTAATCCCGCGCCTTGGGAGGCTGAGGTGAGTGGAATGCCTGAGCCCGCGGCTTTGAGATCTGCCTGGGCAACTTGGTGAGACCTCATCTCTACAATAAATCAAAAAATTAGCTGGGTGTGGCAGCGCGCGGCTGTAGTTCCAGCTACTTGGAAGGCTGAGGCGGAAGGTCGCCGGAGCCCAGCAGGTCGAGGCTGTGGTGGCCGGGAGTGGCCACTGCACTCCAGTGTGGGTGACAGAGTGAGACTCCAACTCAAAAAAAAACCAACAAAACTACAAAACACTGCTCAAAGAAATCAAAGATGACACAAACAAATGGAAAAATATTCCATGCTCATGGACTGGAAGAATCAACATTGTTAAGATGCCCATCCTACCCAAGGAAATCTACAGATTTAATGCAATACCCTTTAAATTACCAGCAGAATTCTTCTCAGACCTGGAAATGACAATACAGGAATTCATATGGAAACACAAACAACCATGATTAGTCAAAACAATTTTCAGAAAACAACAACAAAAAACAAAACAAAAACAAAAAACAAAGCAGGAGGTATCACTTTCCCAGACTTTAACCTTTATTATAAAGCTACAATAATCAAAACAGCCTGGTACTGGTATAAGAACAAGCATATAGACCAAAGGAATAGGACAGAGATTCCAGAAGCAAGACTTCAATTTCTCAATGACTCATCTTCAATAAAGCCTCAACCACCAACCACTGGGAAACTGTTCAGTAAATGGTGCTGGGAAAATTGGCTGACTACCTGCAGAAGATTAAAACAAGACCCCTAACTATCACCATACACAAAAATCAACTAAAAATGGATCAAAGACCTAAATGTAAAACCCCAAACTATAAGAACCTTAGAAAATGCAGGACCCTTATGGAAATTGGAACTGGCAACCAATTCCTGATCAAAACCCCAAGTTCTCATGCCATAAGCCATAAGACAGACAAGTGGGACCTCATCAAACTGAAAAGCTTCTGCAATGCCAAAGAAACCATCAAGAGAGCAGGGAAACAGCCCACAGACTGGGAAAAACTATTTGTCAACTGTATGTCTGACAAAGGAAACATCTAGGATCTCCAAGGAACTTAAATGTGCCAAAAAGAAAGAACAAACGCCCCGTTACAAAGTGGGCAAAATATATGAATAGACACTTCTCAAAAGAAGACATAGGAGCAGCCAACAGATACATTTAAAAATGCTCAGCCTCACTAGTCATCAAAAAAATGCAAATTAAAACTACTCTGAGAAACCACCTAACTCCAGTCAGGATGGCCATCATCAATAACACAAAAAACAGATGTTGGAGAGGATGCGGAGAAAAGGAAACACTTCTGCACTGTTGGTGGGAGTGTAAACTAATACAGACTCTGTGGAAAACAGTTTGGCAATTTCTAAAAGATCAAAAAATCCACCTTCTATAGGATCCCACAGTCCCACTACTGGGAACATACACAGAGTAACTCAAATCACTCTATGAAAAAGATACCTGCACACACATGTTTATTGTTCAAAATAGCAAAAACATAGAACCAACCGTGTTGCCCATTGAAAGAGGACCTGATTTTTTTAAAAATGTGGCACATATACATGATGGAATATTATGCAGCCACAAAGAATGGCCAAATTATTAAATTCACAGAAAC
>CAUYQG010172483.1:0-25481 GCA_963574415.1 Tarsius wallacei
AACTTGGCGAGACCTCATCTCTACAACAAATCAAAAAATTAGCCGGGCTTGGCAGCGCGCGCCTGTAGTTCCAGCTACTTGGAAGGCTGAGGCGGAAGGATTGCTGGAGCCCAGCAGGTTGAGGCTGCGGTGGCCGGGAGCATGCCACTGCGCTCCAATCTGGGCGACAGAGTGAGACTCCAACTCGGAAAAAAAAGAAAAAAAAAAAGAAAATAGTGATTAAGTGTGTTTTTTCACAATAGTACATTATAGTCACCCTCTAGTTGATGTATCATCTATCAACATTCAAAGAGATTTTGACAAAAGTGAACAAAAGTACAGAATCCTTCCTAAAGTGTAAATCTTCCTTCAAGGAAATAAGGTGAATCTCAGTGTACACAAGGAAGGTTCAGCAAATGCGATACGTGTACATTGTGTAGCTGGGGTGCTACGTTTTAACCACATAAGTCTTAATTACACTGAGTACTATTTTGAAGATAAAAGGAATAAAAAATATTATTAAGTAACAGTATTATGCCAAATGAATTATGAAGGTAAACATTTATAAAGGTATTCTAAGGCAAGATTCTGGATGTTTATGTGAAAGCTAGATGAATTTCCTTCACTTTAATCTTTGATCTTTTTTTTTGGGGTTGGAGTCTCACTCTGTCACCTAGACTGGAGTGCAGTGGTCGCTCCCGGCCTCCCAGCTTCGACCTGCTGGGCTCCGGCAATCCTTCTGCCTCAGCCTTCCAAGTAGCTGGAACTACAGACAAGTGCTACCACGCCTGGCTAATTTTTGATTTATTGTAGAGATGAGGTCTCACCAAGTTGCCCAGGCGGGTCTCGAGCCCTCGGGCTCAGGCAATCCACTCGCGTAGGTCTCCCAAAGTGCTGGGATTACAGGCTAAGCCACCAAGCCCGGCCTAATCTTTGATCTTTAAGAGAAGTCCCTGTCCTATTGAGCTAATGATTTCTTCATTAGTACATAAACTACTCCTATCTTAATACAATTTGTTTATTGCACTGGATTCAGATGTTTATATTTTACTTAAGACTATGCCGTTTAACAAATATTTTTTTTTAAGTTGAAAACTATTTTTGCTAAGATCAGGAACAAGTCAAGGATGCCCACATATGTCATTTTTATTCAGCATAGTACTGGGAGTTCTAGCCAGAGCAATTAGGCAAGAAAAAAATATAAGAACTATGAATAGGAAAGGAAGAAGTAAAATTATCTCTCTCAACAGAAAATATAATCTTATATGTAGAAACCCTAAAGATTCCACACAAAAATGTTAGAACTAATTCAGCAAAATTGTAAGAAAAAATATCAATAAAAAACAGTCAAAGTCATCCTTCTGTACACTAATAGTAAACATTTTTAAAAGGAAATTAGAAATCAAATCTACTTAAATAGCATAAAAAACAATATAATACCTAAGAATAAATTTAAACAAAGGTGAAAGCTTTGTACAATGAAAACTAAAAAATGTTACTGAAAGGAATTAAAGAAGGCACAATTAAATGGAAAGAAATTTAATGTAAGTGAATTGGAAGCTTTAATAATGTTAAGACATCAATATTATTTAAAGTAATTTTCAGGTTAAGCGAAAAATCCTATCAAAATCTCAAAGGCATTTTTGCAGAAATAAAAAAAATCCATCCAAAAATTTATTTAGAATTTCAAGTCACCCCAAATAATTAAAACAATCTTTAAAAAGAACAAAGTTGAAGGTCTTGCACTTCCTGATTTCAAAACATACTATGAAGCTACAGTAATAAAAAGTGTGGTCCTGGCATAAAGACAAACAGTAGACCAAGGGACTAGAATACAGCTCTCAGAAATAAACTCTCAGATATATAATCAAATGATTTTTAATGAGAGTTCCAAGGCTATTCTATAGAAAAAAGAAAGTCTTCCCAAAAAATGGTGTTGGGAAAATTGGATATGCAATAGAATACAGTCAAACTTTTTACAATATACAGACATTAATTTAAAAATGAATAGAAGACTAAATATTAAAAGTAAAACTTTAAAGTTCTTAGAAAAAAATGTACAAGAAAAGCTTCATGACATTGGATTTGGCAATTTTAAAAAATAGTTCACACAAGGCACAGGCAACAAAAGGCAAATTAGATGAAGAAGACTTTATGAAAATTAAAAATTGGGGGTCATTTGAATATTTTGTGGTAATTTTCCATTTAATATTGATTTTTGGGATCTTTGTATATTGATATTTTGTAAGTTTTTTCTATTTTCATTTGATTTATATTTTTTAACTGAAACTTTCTTTTTATTTTAATTAGGTAAGTTAATAAATAGCTTAAGTCTCTTTTGGATTTCGCATTTCACATATTCTTGCTAGTTCTTGATACTTAAAAAAAAAATCTAAATTTTATATGCTAGATTTTTAAAATAGAATTACTTAAGTGTAAAGTTTTGCTCTCTCGGGAACCAGTTTGGTGAAAGAAATATGTACCCTATCTATGTATCTATCTACTGTCTATTTACTATCATCTATCTATCTATCTATCTATCTCTATCATCTTCTTTCTATCTATATCACCTATCTATATAGCTATCTTGCTTTGTTAATTATTAAGTAACCCATTTTTTCCAGAGAGATGTTATGCTTTTCATATACCAGATTTCTTCACTTATTTGGGTTTATTTGTGTATTGTTTCACAGATCTTTCAATTTTTATAAATACAAGTCTACTGTGTGTGTGATGTGAAGTAATGGTTAGGGTTTTTTCAGGATCTACTTTTTTCCTCATACTTACTCAGTTGTTTCAACATCAAGGATAATTTTTCTTTGTTAGTTATAGTATCTTTGCTTTAGCATGATTTATATTTTAGTTAACTGAAATTTGTCTCCCAAAAACTTTGACATTACTATTGGGTAAGCATTTGGTGGGATTTAAGGTTTTTGAGGGACAAGTTCAAATCTTGAGGAATTTATAATGATTGTTTTACTGACTCAAATATGAATGCTACCAGGCCAATGATATGCCTTCATGGATGGCTTGGATATTTTTGCCAACAATAGTATGTTTTTGTGAAGTTCAGGACTGGTCTAAGAGTTTACTAATATTCTATATAATTTTCCCTAAATTACCTTGTTATCTTTCAATCAGTAGATTCTAATTTCTTTAACAGCTGGACTAATATACATTTTGAGTATGTGTTTTACTGTTTATTTTTTTCATTCTCTTTAGGAAATATTTTTTGTTAATCGTGGTTTGTTTTTCACATCTATTGTTTTCTCACTAGTTGTTTTTAATATTTTGTTTTACTTAATTTTCTTTTTTTAGTTCATCCCTTCCTGTTTTAACTGTACTTTCAGATTATTTAACTGTGTTATGGCCAATGTGACTTTATTTTTGTGTTTTCTCATCTACAACTTTCTTTAACAATTAATTTATGTTATATTTTCTTACCTTACATTTTTATTAATTCTTCTTTAGTAACTTCAATGACCACTTTATTTATGATGACATGTTTATGTATGCTTTCTATTTGTTCAGTGGCAATATTTTTCTGATAAATGTCCTATGTCTACTTTTTATTTTTTCTGAACCTTTACTCAACTTATTGTATGAACTTATCTGGTATCATCTTTGTGTCAATTTGTTTTTTCAATGTCATCTTTGTGAGGAGTTCTTATTAATACAATTGTCAGAAATTTGCACTAATTCACATTACATACTGCTTTTCCTATGAAGCAAGTGTGTGTATGTGTGCATGTGTCCGCGTGTGTGTATACGTGTGTAGGAGAAGGATCATTTTAATCCTTTTTTCTGCCACCTAAATAATTAGCATTTTTAGGGCTGCTTACAGTTTAGTCAACCAACTGAAAATGGCCTTACTAGTGTGCTGCATTCGTAAAAGATTGCAGCTTTGTGTTTACTCATTCAGTGCCACCTTCCCTATCACACAGTAGTGCCCAACAGAGTCCAGGGAAGCGGCCACACCCAGCCTAAGCACACTATGCGTTTGACCCTCTGGATGTAGCTCTCACTTTAGTGGATTGTGCTGTGCCATCTGTAGCTGAAATCAGTTGCAATCATACTTTCTTGGCATCTTCCCATACTCATTTGATTTTCTCTGTATTTGGCAGCCTATAAATATTTTGGTTTGGGACTACAGATGTAGTTTCTTCAAAGGTGACTTTTTTTTTTTTCTTGCTTCTTGGGAATTACTTCTGAGAGAAGAATGTGGAAAAGACCACTAATTCTGGCACTTTTAAATAGGAGATCATTATTTTTGTAAAGAGCTATTTTTAATATTATTTTAAAATGTACATATTACTTTATGAAAAATTTTAGAAAACAGCTATAAGATCCTAACTTATGTCTACCTTATTCTCCACAGCAAATATTCTGCTTCTAATCTGTTTGAATCATAATTCTTTTTAATGATTTTTTTGCTGTTACTAAATTATGCTACCATGGATTTCTTGTGCCCCCAAGAACATGAAAAAGGACAACAAAGAAGATTATTATTCAAGTAACAACTGGAGAAATTGTACACATTTTTTAATTTTTAAAAAGCAGCAAAATTAAGAATGACCCGTTTTTAATCAGATTGAAATACACATTTGTCTATCACACAAACCATTATTATGTGTAATTCTTGCTCATTTTTATATATGTAAAATGATAAGTAAATGAACTCTACAGTGCTGATCTCAGTCCCTGAAACTAAAATTTCAGTGTCTCATTAAAAGCATCTTAATGATCAACTAAGCATCAACTATATGTTATGGCTTAACAGAGGGAGAAATTTGATATAGAACGGTTCTCATCACTATGACCAGTAAGCATTGCACATTCATTTAATGTGCCACATAAATGATAATATTCAGCACTTGTGAGATTCAGAACTGGCAACAGATGCCACCAATTTCTGCCTGAATGGTCACATCTGACCCTTCTAAGCATGAGTGGGTCAAATTTTCCTTGGTTCATTAAATATACAGCCATCACACTTATCCATTTCAGAGTCATTTATACATTCACTAATAACCCATTCAAAACATACCAATTCTACTAATCATTGGGAGGATCATAGAAATCACACATTTCAACCCCCTATCCAATGTGGGAATAATTAATTCAATGTATTGATTCCAGCTTTTGTTTGAAACCAGGAAAGGATGGTTAATTTAGCTATTCCTAAGACAATTCATTATACTTTTTGATTATGTTAAGCCAAAAACTCTCTTTCTATAACATCTAGTTTTTTACCCTGTTAATCAGTACAGAATGTATCTATTTTCTCTACTATATTCTAGAACTTAACATTTGGCAGTGACTCTCATGATCTCATAATGCTTTTGTGTAGTATATGTGTGTGTTGCTGTTGCTATAGAAATCTTCAGTTCCTTCAACTATTCTCTATGTGGCACAAGTATACAGACCACCATGCCTCCTTATTACCTATTTCTGCAGCACTTTTTTCAATTCTTAGAATATGATTATCAAAACGCATCACAATGCCCAAAAGTATTCTAAACGTAATGAACAACAAATGTTTTCTTCGTCTAAACTCTATTAAAAGTGCAACTGTATATCTGACAAAGGGCTAACATCTAGGATCTACAAGGAACTCAAACATGCCAAAAGGGAAACAACAACAACAACAACAAAAAAACCAAACAGCCCCATTAAAAGGTGGGCAAAAGACACTTCTTAAAAGAAGAAATATGGGCAGCCTACAGACATGAAAAAGTGCTCTGCCTAACTAATCATCAGAGAAATGCATTTCAAAACCACACTGAGATACTACCTAACTAGAGTCAAGTGGCCATCATTAATAAAACAAATAACAACAGATGCTGGCAAGGATGCAGAGACAAAGGAATGCTCTACACTGCTGGTGGGAATGCAAACTAGTGCAACTCTTTGGAAAACAGTGTGGTGATTTCTAAAAGAAATAAAAATTGACCTTCCACATGACCCAGCAATCCTCCTATTGGGAATATACCCAGAAGAACTCAAATCATTCTACAAAAATGATACTGGCACATGTGTGTTTATTACAGCACTATACACAATAGCAAAAACATGGAACCAACTGTGCTGCCCATCAAAACTGGACTAGAAATTGTGATCCATATACACAATGGAATATTATGCATCCATAAAGTAGGACAAACATATGGACCTCGTAGCAACTTGAATGGATTTAGTGTCGGTCATACTCAGTGATCTATCACAGAAACAAAGAATAGAGTACCATATGTTCTCACTAATAAACAGAACTTGAAAATTTATCATAATACTATAAGAAAGGGATTGGCAGTAGGGAGAGACTGCCAGGGGTGTGGGAGCAGTGAGATTGGCAGTAGTGGGAAACTGCTGGGGAGGAGGGGCACACCTTATCAACAAGGGTACCTGCATAATGAATATTTGTATACCTAACCCTGAATTGTTTGCCACATCTTTAAAATAAAACATTTTTAAAGGTGCTAATATAACATTTTTATTACATTGTTTAATCATGTTGAATTGATGAAAAATCTTTTTTCACATAAATTTTTAAAATAAATCTTTATTCCTATTTGTAACGTTTTTTTGAGGGGATCTATGTTTTATTCAAATGTATTACTCTTGAGATTTATCTTTTTTTATTACCACTGTAACATATATTTATTTATTTATTATTTTAAAAATTATTATTATAAAGATGTAGGCTACAATTCAGGGTTAGGTATACAAACGTTGATTATGCAGGTACCTCTGTTGATGAAGTATGCCCTTCCCTCCTCTAGCAGTTTCCCTCAACTGCCAATTCCAGCCTCCCCTCCCCTGACAGTTTTCCACTACTGCCAATCCCTTTCCTATAATACTATAATAATTGTTGAAGGTCCGCTTATGAGTGAAAACATATGGTAGTCTGTTCTGTGTTTCTGTGATAGATCACTGACTATAATCAACTCTAAATCCATCCAAGTTGCTGGGAAGTCCATATGCTTGTCCTTCTTAATAGCTGCATAATATTCCATTGTGCACATTTATCTTTTGAGTTATAATTTCACCTATCAAGAACACTTGATTCTATAATACAACATATTAGCCTCTTGTTAATATTGACTCCTCTGATTTGTGATAAGCATGGAGATATACTAGAGAGGTGTGCTCTAAAGTTTGACTTGAATGTGAAAGTTGTTGACTCTTCCTTTGACTAGCTGAGTGACCTGAGGCTATTTAATCTGGATATTTCCCATTTCCATGTTAATAAAATGAGGACATTGATAGCTTAAACTTCCTAATATTGTTATAAGCATTAACTGAGATAATACAAAGCATCTGCATACAATAAGTTTATTATAAATGTTACTAATAAATGTTATCCCAGAGGACTAAATCCACTGGTATGCTACTGCCAGTTCATATTGGTTCATGAGAGCCAACAGTGAGCATCTTTCTAACTCCCTATTTAGTGAGGTCATGTTGGTAATTTGACAGTTTAATGTGTGCATCTGGTTAAAGGGTATATGCAATTTTTTGTACTCTTTTATTTTTGTAACTTTTTTGTAGGCTTAAAATTATTTCTGAATAAAAGCTTATAGAAAAAGAATGTGGCCATGAGAGAATAATTAAAACCATAATTGCCAAATCCTTCATATGTCCAGAACTTTCCTTTCTTTGATTCTTTCATTCTTTCTTTTATTATTTTCATTATTTTTAAGTTTTTTTAAAAACAAATTCTTTGTATAATCAAAGCTTGATTTTGCTATACATAGCATTCACATCGCCTCAAAATGGACACTGATCCATTAGTCAGCATTCTTTGACCTGTTGATAAGTTTAGTGTACCAGAAATCAGAATAGCCATATCACCTTTCCATCCAAGCTACATATACTCTTCTTCAAAAAGGTATCTTGAGAAAATTTTTTGTGTGCCTTGCTAAATTCCGCATAGAATGTGTATTTAGAATACCATATTTCTCATTTCCCTTGCTAGAACTGCCGCATAAAAAATAAAAATTTCTTTGTAATAGATATTACTTTCAAAACCTAGGAGAGTGCTAAATATTCAACACTTATTAAAACCATAGAGAAACTAGTCCTGGTGGTGGAAATAATAGTGGTAGTAGTGGTGATAGCAGCAGTATTTGTAGTCACGACTTACATTTGTTGAATATTTTGTTACATACAATGCATTGTTTGTTCTGGTACCTTACCTTGATTATTTTGCTTAACTGTTTCCACAAATCTACAATTTACATTCTATTATTTTTTCCTATTTTACAGATAAGAAAACCTAGGCACAGGAAGTTAAATTTTACTCAAAGCATACAATATTTGGAGTAGACAATTCTTGAAGGCAGATATGGTTTCTCCAGTGCATACTTTTATGCTTATTGTGCTGCCTAATTTTATGCTAAGCGATGTACTTTTTTTTTCCAAATTATATTAGTATATTCTGTGGTTACTGACAGCCATTTCATTTTTTAAAAGTTTTAAATATGTCCACTCATTTTTTTAAAGAAATGCAACATTTTCCTACTCTCAATTGCTATTCACTGTGTTGTTTTCTGTGATTCTTTAAGAATGGCAGTAGTTTAACCCACATACAAGTATATTCTGTGATATAATTCATCTGAATCTGAAGTCAGTTTAAAATCTTTTTATTATTTGCTAATTCGTTGTGGGTTCATTGCTTCTGAAATTGCTTTTCCAGTTTTGAAATTTTATACTCTAAGAAAAAAAAATGAATAATTTTCTTTTTCATTTTGCCAGTAATCATCTTTATCTCATCACTGCAAAAAAGCAAATGAGTGAATTTTGCCCTTTGTTTGCTCTTTTACCATGGACACTGCTTTTAGAGCACATTCCAGGCTCCTTATGTTGTTCTGGCCCTTTTTGGTCTTAAAAGTATACTTTAAACTTTCTGTGTAACTGGACATATTTTTTAAATGGCATTTTAAAATTTAAATTCAGGTAATTTCCCAGGCTTTTTTTGGGTGGGGAGTTGGTTGGTTATTATTATTATTATTGCTTTGTACCTCCATCCTATTTATTTCCTTTGTGTTCTTTCTAAATGTTTTGTTAGACATCTATTTTTGAGAATCTCTAGAGGACTTGTACACTCTTATACTTTTTCCACCATAGAATCCTAGCTATCTACTCATGTTAGACATATATAACATATATATGTGTTTTTCTATAATGAAGATTGCATGTTCTACTATGCCCATACATTCCTTACTAAGTGAATATGATTAATTAATTATTATCTACAAGATTGTGATTATTTTTCAATTTAACCAATAAATTTTTATTTTCTTTTAAAATTCATACTGACAGGTTTTTGTGCTGTTTACTATATCTTAAGAAAGCAATTGTCATCGAGGGCAAGTTAACAAATTTATGTACTTTTGCCAAAATAACTTTTAGAAGTTTAACATTTACATAAAGTCTACATGTCATCTGTTGAAATATAAAAATTTATTATATTGATTATGAATTAATCATCTATTGCTGACATCTGGTCAAGTATTCTATAGTCCATGCACCAAAACACCTTATTCCTGTTTTCCTGTTTTTAAGCTCTTATTTAAGTATTTCTGCTACATATTAAGTCCATATGTACAACATAGGGTTGATATTTTGTCATATATAGCCATTTGATTATGTGATTTTATGAAACATGGAATCCTTCACATCATGCAATTAGTTCCATGGGTCTGTCTCACTAAGTCATGGTGATAGTACAGGATTACATTTGCTTCTTTAAGAACAAATGTTCTTTATTTACGTCAATGCTGCTGTACAGTGACTTGTATACCCTTGATTCTTTAAGTGTTTTTCCGGTCTTCTCTTCTGTAACACATCCCTTCAATAACTGGACTCCTCATCTGTTATTTCTCTTTAAATATATATTCATTCAGAGTTCCCAATTATACAGTTGGATATAGCCAGTTTTCTCTCAGCTCTAAAAATTTAATTCTCTATAAAAACATCTTTAACATCAAGGTAGCATGAGAAATAGCCATTTAATGTGAAGTAGTAAATATGTACATATTGACATAAAAACACATTAGATATGGTTACATGAGAAAAGAAAATCATTAGGTAGTGTGCCTTAATTTTTCGAATGGATTGGAAAAAAAGCTACCTCAAGAAAGATGAGTAGCAGCAGAAGACAAGTATAGTTATTGTAAGGAAACATATGGGCTAGAAATTGTACTGGAAAGTTCAGGAGCCCAGTAATTGTGTGACCAAGTCTTATTCTCGTCTCTTTAACTCAATTTGTCTCCCTCATCAATTTTCCTTTTCACATCAATTGGCTTTCTCTACTTGCCAATGCTCCTGTCTCCTCTCCCTCATGTTTGGCTTTACATAGTCTTGAATAGCTGCATCCATTATATCCTCTGGTATCCTTTTGATATAATCTTTCTGCCTCCAGTTACTCTACTTATTAACAGGTTTTTAGTATTCCAAGTCCAAACTCTAAAGAAAGGAAGTGGGCTGTCCCACCTCATTTTTAATGGCACATTTTATGTAAAGAGGTCACAAGGTAACCAATATATTGACTTTCTTTAGTTCAAATAACCCAACTTGTAATCAAACCAGATTTAGGTGATGGTTACATGTTAAAGTGTGTGACTCTTTAGACATCAGGAGAAGCAGGCATATGATGATTTCCTGAGAAAAAGGCATGGACCCAGTGGGCAGTGATTGGCTTTTCCACATAGTCTCTCCTTTTTCTGCCCTTATACATGTATTATCCATGTTACAAAAATAAACCCATATATATATTTCTGCTTAATAGCATCTACTTATCACTGAAATGTCCTCTTCTTCCCAAATAATAGAATTACGTAAAGTAAAATGCCAGTTAGAAAATATATAAAGGACACCTTGGAAATTGCTAACTCAAAGGATGGAAGCTTGCCTTGTAATGTGATCTTCCATTTAATACTATTAACATCAACCTTTTTGAATGATGAGGTAGACACAGTATAAGGCTGGTGAGTCCCATGAGTATCAGAAGATTGTCTAATCTCAGTGCCAATGGAATATGTCTCTTGTTTAGCAGTGTTAATTCTTCCACATGTCACTATCTTGAGGGATTTATTTACTCTGTTGGGGTTCTATAGCCAGCAATTACTTTTGACTAATTGCATCTACTGTAACCTGGTTAAGACATTGTTGAGCAATCAAAATTTGGGTTAAAAGTTCGAATCTTTTGTTGTATCAAACCACACTTCACACATATATGTTCTTATGAATGGTGAAGCTTAGCTGCTTGAAATGGCCTGGAATAAAGTTTTTATGTTGCTTGGGAATAGCCTAGTCCTCAAAAACTCCATCTTTCTAATAATGGCAAATAATCCAGGGTTCCTAACAGGAGTGAGATCTGGAGACTCAGTGTCAGAGAACTTTTCTTATTATTTGATTATTATTCCTTGGCCCTCACTATGTGCAATTCTTAAGGTCTAACTGCTAAATTTGAGAATATTTTATATATCAGGGATGAATTGGTTGCTGGTGTGAGAGGGGAAGAAGAGTTTTTCATTTTACTTCATTTTGCTTCATCTCCCTATTACCACCTCCCTAGGACTGAAAGGTTTCAAAAGAGCTGAAGTGTTCTAGGAATCTACTCCCTCCTGTGAACCTCCCCACCAGGATGCTAGCCTGTAACATACTAGGAATTCAATTTTAACCACTGCAGCAGAAGTGGACATTTATTTGAAATCTGTAATTCACATAATTTGTTTCTGGCTTGAGTTTTTGATGGTTTCAGAATTTGCCTACAAGCCGGATATGTTTCCAGAGACAGAGTCAGAAGCTATCTCTGCCTTTTCTTATCTGCTTCCTGCAGGCAACATGGTTTGCAGTTAATCCCTTTCTCACCAGTGCATGCCTTATTCTCTTGAAATTTCTGTAAAACATTAGCTACAAGATACTTGCAAGCCTTATACTCAGTAGGCACGTGATCTTTGGACTGTAGGTGAACAGTTTAGTTACTAGTTTACAGCACCATATACATCCACACAGGACTGAGAAGTGTATCTCCTGATTGTTCACTTCCCAATTTTACAAGTCAGCAGCTCTTAGTTTCATTTTCTACTTTAGATTCATTTGGATGAAATTCAAGTTACTTCACAATATAAAAGGGGTTTATTATGTGGCAGGTTTTACTTTTAGTCCCTGAAAGTACTTTTATAAAAAATATGATTGTCTTTATTTTCTAAAAACAACCTAAATTTTGATTCTGTGCTGCCTTTCACTTGGGAAAAAATATAATTTACAATCTTTTTGTGACATCTGCTCTTCGACTTCCCCAGGTTTGTGACACAGCCCCAGGGTCCTTTATAATGCCTAAGTGTTGGAGAAAGAAAACCAAGCCAGCCCTCTGTCATCAGTTGTCTGGTTACCACTGGGGCATACACTGTCACTGATACTAAGATCCCTTCAAATCTTTTTTTTTTTTTTTTCTGTTGATTGCAAATCACTCTTGCGGCAGAAAACTTTCGGAAACCATGAACCTGTCTGCCAAGACAAACCATGTGGTTATCCTCTTTGATTCTTGCTCTATAAATTCCCTGGTGGCACTGTCTGTTTTTTAAAACACATGCTACTCTCCTCTTAAGATATACAGGTGTCTCTTGTTATGGACTATATTGTGTTCCCCACCCTCCAAATTGATATATTAGAGTCTTAATGCACAGTAACTCTGAATGTGATTGTATTTGGAGATAGGATCTTTAAAATTTAATTAAGACAAAATGAGGTTATATTGGAAGGTCCTAATCCCATAGAACTAGTGTCTTTAAGGAAGAGGAGACTATGACACAGGCACAGAGGGAAAACAACGTGAGGACAAAGGGAGAAGACAGCAATCTCCAAACCAAGGAGCGAAGCCTCAGAAGATAGCACCTTACTCTTGGGCTCCAGAATTGTGAGAAAATAAATTTCTGTTGCTAAAGCCACCTAGTCTGTGGTATTTTGTTATGGTCCAGCCCTAGCAAACTAATGTCTGTTTGTCTCTGTGTGTTTGTCTTTCTTTGTATTTCTTTCTCTTTCACTTCTTCAGTCTGGAGTACGGGAACAAGTAGATTTATTTTACTGATTTAAAAATATGTATTCTTTCTCTTTTGTGACCAAGACACTCTGCTCATGCTATGTGTTTCTTTTCTTTTGACTCCTCCAATAAACACACTAACATCTGCCCAAAGCTGGGCATTTGCTTGAAAGAAGTAAGGGGGAAAAAAAAGCACAGAGAGAAAAAATATGTATATATGTGAACATCTCAAAATATTTCTCCTTCCATAATTGGAAGTACACATATGAGATGAAATTGAAAACCCCAAAATACAGAAAGAAAATAAGTTTCTCAGATACCTTCTATAATCACCTATAATGATTTTTTTCTTTATCTTTATGGTTCACTTTTTTCCATTGCTAATTGGTGTCATTTCCTTTTTTACAATTGCATTCCCCCATAGCCTAGTCTTTTACATTTTCTATACTGGCCACCATCTATCTTCTATCTGGATCATTTTTCTACGTAGTCATCCTAGTAGTTCTACGTTTACTGTCATCTGCAGTAGCCCAAGAATTTAGATTAGTTGTCCTAAGGTCAAGTATCATTGACAGAAGGATAGGACTTAGTAATATAAAACACACCCTTCTGTCACACTGGAATTGGTGGTCAGGTGACAAGCACCTGTAAGGCATGACTTAAAGAATGAGGGAGTGAGAAAATTGCATGATTGATGAAGATTGAGATAGATATTAAGTAGTTGCTATGCATATTGACTTTGGGAGAGAAAACTAAACTTAGATATAATATTTTGAGACATGTTTGGAGTACTCAGCATTTAACAAGAGATAATAAGATAGACAAATGGGACCTCATCAAACTGACAAGCTTCTGCAAAACCAAAGAAACTATCAAGAGGGCAGGGAGACAGCCCACAGACTGGGAAAGAATATTTGCCAACTGTATGTTTGACAAAGGCCTAATATCTAGGATCTACAAGGAACTCAAATGTGCTGAAAAGAAAAAAACAAACAACTCCATTATGATGGGCAAAAGATATGAATAAATAGTTCTCAAAAGAAGACATACAAGCAGCCAACAGATACATGAAAAGTTGCTCAGCCTCACTAGTCATCAAAGAAATGCAAATTAAAACTACACTGAGATGCCACCTAACTCCAGTCAGAATGGCCGTCATCAATAACTCAAAAAACAACAGATGTTGGAGAAGATGTGGCGAAAAGGGAACACTTCAACACTGTTGGTGGGAGTGTAAACTAGTATAGCCTCTGTAGAAAACAGTGTGGCGATTCCTAAAAGTTCTAAAATTGACCTTCCATATGACCCCGCAATCCCTCTACTGGGAATATACTCTGAAGAACTCAAATCACTCTATAAAAAAGATACCTGCACACCTATGTTTATCGCAGCATTGTTCATGATAGCAAGAACATGGAACCAACTGTGCTGCCTATCAAAAGAAACCTGGGGGAAAAAATGTGTGACATATACACAATGGAATATTATGCAGCCATAAAGAAGAACAAAATCATGAATTTTGCAGCAACCTAGATGGACTTAGAGTCTATAACACTGAGTGATCTCTCACAAAAACAAAGAACTGAGTACCACATGTTATCACTCATAAGTGGACCTTGAACAGCTATTGTAATACTATAAGAAAAGGATTGACAGTAGTGGGAAACAATGGGGGTTTGAGAAGTAGGGAGATAGCATTGGCAGTAGTGAGAATCTGCCTGGAGAAGGAGGGGCAAACCTCATCAACAGTGGTACCTGCATAATGAATATTTGTATATGTAATCGTGAATTGTACCCGGCATCTTTAAAATACAAATTTTTAAAGTTAAAAAAAAGAAAAGCTCACTTATGAAATTACAAACTGTAAGTTTTTTTTTAACTTACACTTCAATTAATAATTTTTATTAGGAAAAAAATGCTGCTCTTGTCAGATATTCTCACAATAATTCAAGACTGCTAAAGAAGTCCCCACCTGAGATTCCTCAATACCCAGCAGCTACTGGAGAATCTCTGTTAAGTGAGGGTATGAGTTTGAGGTACAGAACAAATTGCTCTAAGATACTTGAGACATCAGTGGGAGTACTATGCCACAGAATTTAGTATAGAATTTGTATTTGTCATCAGAACTTGACTAAAAATTGGAGACAGATACCCTAATGCATAGGTGAATATCCATGTCAAGAGTCCACAAATTCAGATGCCTACAAAAGCTTGCAGGTAATGTAAATAGGTGAAAAGATTGAGTCTTATATTATAGATAGTGGTGGAGATAGTAAGTGAACTTAATATTTCTTGCTACAGCTAAAAGTGAAATTACTGTTAAACTGATTTGTTATTGTCAAGAAATACCTGCCCAGTTTTGACATCTTTTCTAATAAAAGCAGAAGTCAACAATCCAAATTTTGTGAAAAATATTTGAATCTCTAAAAGTTGACAACTAAACAAATTTATTAAATATCAGGCTTGCCAAAAATGCATTAGTAGACTAAATCTGATTTTCAAATGGTCTCACAGTTAGAAATTTTGGGACTACAGATTTCGGCATCTAGTATTTTTCATGGAATTGAACCTGCATAAACTTGTGTCTCTTGACTTTAGACCTAGTCTATGAAGAGTGGACAGTGGCTAGAATCCATGTGTCAAACTCATAAATCAGCATCGTTCCCAGGGGAAGAATGCTTCAGACTTTGCAGTCATTTTGGGGAAAATTTTTTTTAAAAAAGCTCTTTGATCTGTCCACTGCAGTTTACTTGAAAAGATGTGGTAGCTCAGAATTATCTGGATAAAGTTTATGTGATAACATTTCATACTTGAGACAAAATTACACACACTAAAACTGACACTTTGAAGACATATAATATTTTTTTCTATAACTGCCTTTTTCTTATATAATTCTTTTCTGCCTTTTTCTTATATAATTCTCTCACTAGTTATTGAAGTAGGAGTTGCAAGGGTCTTAAATTTTCTAGTTAAAGTTATCTCAATCTCTTCTTTTTTAAAATCAATCTTTTTCACATTAACAAAGTTATGATTAAATGTGCAGTTTTTTTTTCACAGCTCCTGTCCCTGTGTACTCATCTCCTATCCAAGTTGGCATGTAGATATTAGTGAAATCTTATCTGTTAACTTGATGTAGTTAGAGCTCAGATCCCTGTGTGTTCTCTTGAACCTCACTTTCATCGTTTGAGAGACGTCATCTGCAAACATATTCATATGTCATCTAAAGTTTAATTTTCCCTGCTCTTATGGAAGTGTGAGACTGCTGAAACATTTAAGCTGCATTTCATTGGCTCTGGCTACTGGTGGCCTCCTTGGCTGGTACCTGACTCCGGTGACTGGCTTTAATGTTGAAACCTTAGATGATATTTGGGCTGTTTGACTAGGTCTGCCCTCTCTAACTTCCTATTTTAAGTATCCTATC
Organism: Tarsius wallacei; assembly: GCA_963574415.1. Classification (NCBI taxonomy): domain Eukaryota; kingdom Metazoa; phylum Chordata; class Mammalia; order Primates; family Tarsiidae; genus Tarsius; species Tarsius wallacei. The sequence continues at coordinate 16,446 of CAUYQG010172483.1, forward strand.
AACACATGACTCTTTATATCCTCTATTCCTAATAATCAGTACAGCCCACAAATTTCTATTTAAATTCAGTTTACACCATTAGATTACTTCATGAAATTGGAGGCAGGAGAAAGGATAAGCTCATTTATGTCCGAATCACCTTGCACAGGCTTTTCTAGATTCACATGAAACCTATGAGACTTCATGGGGTTAATCAGCCATGAGAAATTTGGGGGTTATTACAATTCCCTCTGGCATCTCACCATGTCATTTTATTCATTTCCAACTTTCTATCTGAGGTATTTTCATGTTCAATATTGTACCCATCTGAATAAACGTAAAACATTCCCAGTCTGTGTTTCCAGTGGGGAGAGGAGCTGTTCTTGACATACTTATTTCTGCTAACATACTTCTTTCAGACAGCAACTGTTTTCCCAACACTCCTTTCATTCTTTTTATTCCCATGCATTGTGGAGAGTCAGAAAACATGTGTTTTCTCTGCCCTATACCTGCTCTGTCTCTCATTCTAAGATTTCTTCCTCTCACTGTTGAATAAACCATCTCTTTACCTCATGTTCTATATCTTATCTAGCTATATGTCATGCATTGTAGATTAAATAACCCAGAGAGAACACATATCAGACCTACTAGAATAGTCTTCCTTTGGAAGAATTAGCAAATGATGAGGTGTCTGATATTCATTCTAGAGCAGCACACAGATGCTGAATAAGGGTGGCATCAGATGCTAAAAAAGAAACCCTGACCTCTGGGCTTTTAATTAGCAGTGGCCAGCATATACCATGAGAGACAGCAACATTTTGCTTTAACTTTGTTTCAATGTATTGTTTGTTCCTGGTTGGATAAAGGTTGGGTGGGGAGTATTAGGTTTTCCCAGGCATGATCAAAGGGATAGGGTAGAAGTTCTGAGTCATAATCAGGTTTCTTTAAGCTTAACAGAGGGCATCTGGCAGGGAAGAGGTTTTGGATGAGTTATCTTCTACCTTTCACTTTAGAGTAAAGCTTGATTTAAGGAGTACAATAGTTTAAGGAAACTAGTCATATTCAAAAAAGCAGTATTGCCGCAAAAGTTTGTCTTTCAAGACAGTTTTCTCACTACAGGTTTAAAAGATTAAGTCTAGGACACCAAAGATATCTTTCCTTAGTTCTAGTCCCAACCACTCTGCAAAATTTGTAGATTTATATATACAATTGATTTATCAATATCCACAGTGAGCATGTAATAGACATCTTAAGTTTAGTAGCTGTATAATAGAACTCAATTCATATTCACTATCTATGCCAATCCTGATTTACCTTAGCTCTGTTTTATCTTAGTAATTCAGACCACAATTCACCATCTGAATTAGGTCTAAAATTTGAGTCAATCAACTGTTCTAATTATTTTGTTTTACCTCACACTCAGTCAATTCACTTGAGCCTACCTGTTTAACTCCCATGTGATCACTTCCCATCATCTCCACAGATATCATTAATATCTGTCCTACACTAACAAAATAGCCTCACAATTTCTCTGCTTCTTTTCTTGACTCTAGATTTTGCTATTTTAGAATAGACTCTAGGGTCTAGAGTAACTGTTAAATTATGTATATCATATCAGTTTCTTAAAACACTTGGCACAGAATTCAAACTCTTTAATCTCATCTAATGGGCCCAACATGATGCAATGCTTATTTTTTACAGCCTTGTATTAGACTACTCTTGCTATTTGTCAGTTTGCTAAAGCCATTCCAACCTGGTCATTTAAACACACCAAACATCCCCATTTGATTACTTTTGCTGCCTAAAACCTAATTCCCAAAGTCTTTGAATGGCTTAGACCTTCAATTCAATTGGTTCTCTGCTTGAAGAATTTTCATGGGTTTCTTATCTAAAATTGCTCTTTTCTCCTCTTGTTCAAGTCACTCACTAACTTGTGTTCCCATTTTATTTTTCATCAAATAACTTACTAGTCTTTAAAAATGTATTCTACATCTATTACTTGTTTGTTCTAGATCTCTCTTATTATAATGTAAACTTCACTAAGACAAAAAAATGGCATGATTGTAAATGTATTTTTGGACACTAATATAGTGTGTGGAATATTGCAGTATTAAATAAATATCTGTGGAGTAAATGAATGAATAAGTGAATGGAGTACTCATTGTTTTGGGTGATAGTTACTCTCTCCTAGAAAGAATAAATATATTTTCAAAATGTGGTGATCCACAAGGCAAGAATATTTACAGGACCTAATACTATATCTGTAAAACTTCAAAGCATTTCTCTATTTAAAATTTTATCAAGTCATATTTTCTTAGTGACTTGTCCATTTCATTTGCATTTTCAAATTAGTGTAAATATTTTATAGCAATTTATAAGTCTCTGTTATGCCTTTACCTATCTGCATTTTTCATTTTAAATATAATTTGTGGCATAAAGAGGACTTCTTTTTTCCTTGCTAATCTTGCCAAATATTTTGACAGTCATATTAATCTTCTCAAAGATCATTTTCTTTTCTCTCTGATTTAGTTTTGTTTGCTATTTCAATGATATCTGTTCTTACTTCCTTTCTTAAAGATTATTATGTTTATTATTCTTTTTGACTTTTGAGTTGGAGAACTGTTTCTTTAGTTTTGTCCATTGTTTCTCTAGTGTCATTTAAAATGATCATTACTTTTCTCTAAGAACTGCAGGATGTGGTGTCTCATGCCTGTAATTCCAACACTTTGGGAGGCAGAGGTGCAAGGATTGCTTGAGTCTAGGATTTCAAGACCAGTCTGGGCAACATAGTAAGACCTTGTCTCTACAATAAATTAGAAAATTAGCATGGCATGGTGGCACATGCCTGTAGTTCCAGTGACCTGGAAGGCTGAGGTGGAAGGATCACCTGACGTCAGGAGGTGGAGGCTGAGGTGGTCATGAGCGTGCCACTGCACTCCAGCCTGGGTGACAGAGTGAGACTCCTCAAAATAATAAATAAATAAATAAATAAATAAATAAATAAATAATAACTACCTTGACTGAAACACATAAGTTTGTTCTATAATTATTTAGTTCTACATATTTTATACTTCTTATGATGTTACCTAATTTGACCAATAAGTTATTTAGAAGTATGTGAAGCTCTTTTTCTAGTTATTAACTTGAAGATTGCATTGTAGTTAGATATTTTAGCATTTATATGGTACTAATTTATCAATATATTTTACATTTGCATGATGGCCTAGTACATGATCAATATTTATAATTATTCCATGTGTCCTAGAGAACATATATTTCTTAATCTCTGGTTAAAAGATTCCACAGTTTTCCCATGTTAATTATTTTGTTCAAATAATGCTATATCCTTACTAATTTCTTTTATGGATCTATATAATGTTATGAGAAAATTGTGAAAATCCTGTCTGATGGCAATTTTTTTAGTGTGCCTTGTATAATTTGACTCATTTAAATCTAGAATAATTTTACATGCATTAAAAAGTTGCAGAGATAGTACAGAGTTTCCATATACCCTATACCTACTATGCTCTCTTACTAACATCTCACATTAATATAGTACAATGATCAAAATTTTAAAAATCAATATTAACTCATTATTATTAACTAAAATGCATTCTTTATTCAGATGGTCTTAGTTGCTACCAAAGGTAATTTTTCTATCCTCACATATCCCATTCAGGGTAAAATATTGCATTGAGTCATTGTGTCTCCTTACGTTTCTCTTGGCTATAATAATTTCTCAGGGTTCCTTTGTTTTTGAGAAGTTTGAGAATGTTTTGAATGTGCCTGGTGAAATATTTTATAGACTGTCCCTCAATTTTGATTTTTAGTTGTTGTTTTTTTTTCCTCATGTTTATATTTGGGTTATGGATAGTTATGAGGAAGACTACAAGGTAAAATGCCATTCCTATTGCATCATATTGAATGTACGTACAACTAACAAGACGTAGTGTTGACACTGATCAACTAGCTAAGGTATTATTTGTCAGGTTTCTCTACTGTAAAGTTTTACTTTTTAAAAAAATCCCTTTTCATGCTATACCCCTTAGAAGAAAGTCAATAAATGCAGTCAACACTTAAGGGGTAGGGAATTATGTTCTACCTTAGCAAGGGCACAGTATTGACATAAATTATTTGGAATTCCTCTACATGAGAGCTTTGTCTCTTCTCCCAATTCACATAAAATTTTATTTATATAAATATGAGCTCACAGAAAATGATTATTTTATTTTAGAGTTGAGGGATATATGTGAGGAATTGCTGCATAAGTAATTACATGCAGGTGAGGTTTATCTTATTAAACACAGAAAAAGCATTGGATGAAATCCAACATCGCTTCTTGATTAAAAAAAAAAACCCTGATCATCTAGGCATTGAAGAAACATTACTAAAATAATAAGAGCCATCTATGATCAACCTGCAGCAAATATCATATTTAATGGGCAGAAGTTGAAAGCATTCCCCCAAGAATCGGAATAGGACAAGGATGCCTGCTCTCACACCTTCTGTTCAATATAGTACTAGAAATCCTAGCCAGATAAATCAGGTAAGAGAAATAAATTATGGGTATCCAAATAGGAAAAGAAGAAGTTAGTTATCTCTCTTTGAAGATGATATGATTCTATTCCTAGAAAACCTTAAAGAGTCTGTCAAAACTTCCTTGCAAAGATAACCAACTTTGGTAAACTCTTGAGATACAAAATCATTGTACAAAAAACAGTAGCATTTCTATACACCAACAACAAGCAGGATGAGAAACAAATAAAAAACACAATCTCATCACAATAGCCACATACAAAAATAAAATACTATGGCATCCACTTAACCAAAGAGGTGAAAGACCTTTACAATGAATACTATAAAATATACAGCTAAAAGAAATCAAGGATGAAACAAACAAATGGAAAAGTATGTCATGCTCATGGATTTGAAGAAACAATATCATCAAGATGTCCATTCTACTCAGGGTAAACTACAGATTCATTACAATTCCTATTAAATTGTCAGCATAATTTTTCACAGACATAGAAAATTCAATATAGAAATTTACATAGAAGCAAAAAAGACCCTGAATAGTTAAAGCAATACTCAGCAAAAAGAATAAAGCTGAAGGAATCACATTTCCAGACTTCAAACTTAACTAGAAGGCTACAGTAACCAAGACAGCATGGTCCTGGCACAGGAATAAACACATAAATCGATGGAACAGGACAGAAAATCTGGAAATAAAACCACTGACCTTCAACAAACTCATCTTTGACAAAGCTAGCAAAAACAATCATTGTGGAAAGGAAACCATATTTAGCAAATGGTACTGGGAAAATTGGCTAACCACATGCAAAGGAATCAAACTGGACCCTTATTTAAACACTATTTACAATAAAACTCAAAATGGATCAAAACTTAAATATAAAACCTCAAACTATAAGAATTTTAGAAGAAAACTTAAGGAACAACTTCCTGGATATTGAAGTAGGCAATTAATTCATGGTCAAATCCTCAAAAGCAAATACAGCAAAGGCTAAGATTGATGGGTGGGACCTTATCAAACTAAAAAGTTTTTGCACAACAACATCAAGAGAGTAAAGAGACAAAACACAAAATGAGAAAAAATATTAATATAAAATAGTTTTATAATTAGAATTATAATCCAATACTACTTTATTTTTTCTTTCAAAGTATTTCACCTTTGGCCATTGGCTATTAAACTTTTTCAGTTCCTTTAACTTTTTCAGCTCCTTTAATGATGTCTCTCTAACTTCTTCCCAAATTGTAGTTTTATTTGTTTAATTGTTGGAGGTGTATGTGTGTCTGTTTTTTGCCAGGGTTGTGTATGTGTGCTGTTGTTGTTACTGATTTAGCATTTTATTACTTTGTGTCACTACAAGTCACTACAAGACGCTTATAGCTCATCTAAGTGTATTTTTTACTCCACTCCTAGAAACAAACATTTCTCCAAGAAACTCTGGTTCCTTTAATTGGAGCATGGTATTAAAAATCAAGATTTGGGTTGATAGATGTACTAGTTACTGAATATCATTGCTTCTAGGTCTTTTTAGTAGCCAGAACAATTAAATGTGTGTATATATATCCTACATACATATACGTATCTATAAATATTTATATGCATAATCATCTATATTTGTATTTTTAAGCATGAATTTACACTGATTTATTCAACTTTAATTCATTACTACATACATAATACCAGAGTTCCTTTTGCTTGTCTATAGCCTCCCACTGCTAGAGCAGTGAGAAAGTTAACTTCCACCATCTTGATCCATTACTTAATTTTCTATTTCTATTTTGTGTCAGAATTTTTCTCCTGTGCCTTCATGGGAAACAAGTTTATTAAAGAGAATATACCATAGTGCTTGTGTACAATTTCTTTTGCTTTTAGTCCTACTGTCATTTTCAAAGTTCCATAACATACCATTTTTCTCCTTATGACCATCAGTGAGGTTATATAATTCATATATTGTAATAGAGTTAGGTTATTTGCAACATTATAGATTTTATCCTGGTATCTCCTCTCCTCTCTTTTCCAATTTTTTTTTAATTTGCACAAATTATGGTTCACTGTGCTGTGTGTTTTGATTTTGACAAATGTAGAATGCTATGTATCCACAATTATGGCATCATACTGAATAACTTCATTAACTTGAAAAATCTCCTGAGCTTCATCTATTCAACTCCTCCTCCCTAATCCTCTGGCAGCCAAGGGTCTTTTTTATAATCCCTATATGTTTGCTTTTTCCAGATTTTCATATATTTGGAACCACACAATATGTAGCTTTTATAGACTGCCTTTATTCACTTGCCAGTATGCATTTAAGATTTATCTATGTCTCTTCATGATTCCAAAGCTTTTTATACCGCGCCTTCGGAGACTGAGGTGAGTGGATTGCCTGAGCCCGCGGGTTCGAGACCCACCTGGACAACTTGGTGAGACCTCATCTCTACAGTAAATAAAAAATCAGCCGGGCATGGTAGCGCGCCTATAGTTCCAGCTACTTGGAATGCTGAGGCGGAAGGATCACTGGAGCCCAGCAGATAGAGGCTGCAGTGGGCGGGAGCGGCCACTGCACTCCAGTCTGGGCGACGGAGTGAGACTCCAACTCAAAATAAATAAATAAAATAATAATAATAATAATAATTTTCAATTATTGAAATATATCACACAGTTTGGTTATCTATCTATCTATTGAAGGAAATCTCTGTTGCTGCCAGTTTATGATGACTATAAATAAAGCTACAAAAAACATGTGTGCTGGTTTTCTATGAACATAAATATTCAAATCAGTTGGTTAAATATCTAGCAATATGATTGCTGGATAATAGGGTCGGACTATGGTTAACTTTGTAAGAAATTGCCAAACTGTCTTCCAAGGTGACTTACCATGTGCTGACACCAGTGATACGAATTTTTCAGGTCAGCCTGGGCTTCAAGTGTCAGCTCAATGGGTCAGCCTGCCGAGCCCCAGAGAGGGTCAGCTTGACAGGTTGGCAAGCCTAGCACCAGGAGTGTTGTCACTAATGAACTGGCAAGCCAAGCCCTGAGAGTGTTGCTGATTTGGTGGGCTGGCAAGCCTAACCCCAGAAGTGTTGGTTCTAATGGGTTGGCAAGCCAAGCCCTGAGAGTGTTGCAGCCCCAGAAGTGTCTCAGCCTCAGTCTTGCCGTCTTCCAGCAGCTCTCCCGGTTCAGCAGCGCTTCAAGTCTTCAGTGCACAGCTCTTCAGCTCTGATAAACTTCTGCAACTCTTCAGGTCAGGGTTCTTGTCTCATGCCCAGGAGGAATGAGGGACATTGGACAGCTGGAAAATGAGAAAGCAGGATTTATTGAGAGGACAGGAAAGCTACCACACTGGGAGGGAACCAGAGAGGGTTGACAATTTGAAGCTGAAACCTGGTGCTTATATAGCCCCAAGACTAAGGCAATTAATTAGCACTGTGAGCTAGTTGGCCAGCACTAGCTGTGCTGATTGGTCAGTACTAAGGATCAATTAGCAAGAGATAGGAGACTAATGGAGAGCTGATTGGTCAGCAATTGACAGCGAGCTGATTGGTTGATTTTCTATCCCAGCAGTGAGTACTTCAGCTCTAGCTTGAGAGGCTGACAGGGAGCTTGTTTACCAACCAGGGTGTATCAGTCTGAGAAGCCTGCTGAAAGTTCACTACATTTCTACTTGGGACCCACCCTATCTGTCTGCCTAGACTTTCTCTAGCTATCTCCTCTCTCACCTGCGTGAAGGAGAATTACTTTTGTTTCACATTCTTTCCAGTATCAAGTATTGTCACTTTAAAAAAAATTAGCCATTCTGTTAGTGTATAGGACTTCATTATTGTTTAGTGAGCAATTCACTAATGTCAAATGATTGTATCTTTTCTTGTGCTTATTTGCAATCTGTGTATGTTTCTTTGTAGGAGGTCTGTTAAGAAAGTTTGCTTACTTTTTAATTGGTTGTTGCTATTTATTATTAAATTTTAAGCATTCCTGGTATGTTTCAGATACAAGTTCCTTGTGAGATATGTTTTGAAAAATATTTTCTCATTTTGTAATCTGTTAATTCTCTTAGCAGTTTTCTTTCCATAACAGAATTTGTAAAGTATAAAATGAAATTATTTTTTTCTTTAATAAATTATACTCTTGAAGCCGGGCTCGGTGGCTTAGCCTGTAATCCCGCGCCTTGGGAGGCTGAGGTGAGTGGATTGCCTGAGCCGGCGGGTTCGAGACCCTGCCTGGGCAAGCGAGACCTCATCTCTACAATAAATCAAAAAAAAAAAAAATTAGCCGGGCATGGTAGCGCGCGCCTGTAGTTCCGGCTACTCGGAAGGCTGAGGCGGAAGGATCGCCGGAGCCCAGCAGGTCGAGGCTGCGGTGGCCGGGAGCGACCAGTGCACTCCAGTCTGGGCGACAGTGAGACTCCAACTCAAAAAAAAAAAAAAAATTATACTTTTGAAGTTGAATCAACAACTGCGTCAAATCCAATGTCATATAAGCTTTCTGCTTTTTCTTCTAGAAGGTTTGCAGTTTAGCATTTTATATTTAGGTACAAT
>CAUYQG010172493.1:0-12612 GCA_963574415.1 Tarsius wallacei
CTAAATTTATATTAAATAAATATCTGTGAGTTCATAATGATTGATATATACATATATATAAACCACTGATTTAATAAACGAAAGGGGGAAAAGAAATATATATCATCAATTCCAAATAACTTTCGTAGATTCTCTGTCGAAGAGGGAGAGACTTACTTCCCAGCCTTGAGTATGGGCCGTGTGGCCAGGCTGAGTGGCTCACCCTGTAATCCCAGCACTCTGCGAGGCCGAGGTGAGGGGACTGCCTGAGCCCACAGGTTCAAGACCAGCCTGGGCAGCTCGGTGAGACCTCGTCTCTACAGTAAACCAAAAACAAGCCGGGCATGGTAGTGGATGCCTGAAGTTCCGGCTACTTGGAAGGCTGAGGTGGAAGGATTGCTGGAGCCCAGTAGGTCGACGTTGGGGTGGCTGTGAGCATGCCACTACACTCCAGCCAGGGCGATGGAGTGAGACTACAACTCCAAAAAAAAAAAAAGTTTGGGCTGTGCATAGTGACTTCCTTCCCAAGAGTACAGTATGGAGAGGGGCAGGAGAAAGAGTCTCTTTATTAGAGAAACCTGGCAAACACCACCTCAGCCAGGTGATCAAGGTCAACACCAACAGGGATAAGCCATGTTGCTGGCTTGTGCCCTTGGCATGATAGGATGGGAATGGTACTTTACCTCTGTGGTCTTCCTCCCCAAAACCCATAACCCCAATTTAATCATGAGAACAAAAAATCCAATAGTGGGTCCAGCACTTCTCAAAGAATGTCAATGTCATCAAAAATAAGGAAACCCAGAGAAACTATCACAGCCAAGAGGAGCGGAAGGAGCGAAGACAACTAAATATAATGTGATATCTTGGATGGGATCCTGGGACAGAAAAAGGGCATCTGAATAAGGCAATCTGAATAAACCATGGACTTTAGTTATGAATAATGATGTGTCGATATTGGTTTATTTATTTTTATTTTTTTAGTTTTTTGAGTTGGAGTCTCACTCTGTCGCCCAGGCTGGAGTGCAGTGGCACACTCATGGCCACTGCAGCCTCGACCTGCTGGGCTCTGGCAATCCTTCCACCTCAGCCTTCCAAATAGCTGGAACTACAGGCACGTGATACCGCGCCTGGCTAGATACTGGTTCATTAATTGTAACAAATGTACCATAGTAATGTGTTAGTAATAACAGTAGTTAGTAGTAACTCTCAGTACTTAGCCTCTCAATTTTTCTGTAAATCTAAAATCATTCTAAAAACGGAGATCTATTAAAAAAAACAAAAAGTAGGGGAAGAGAGAGTGCATAACAGCAAGTGGAACAAAGAGAGCTTCCTCTCACCCCTGCAGCAGGGGTGTGTTTCAGACAGCAGGGGGACAGGAAGGGCCAGTGGGTGCAGGAGATATTTCTGTGGGCCCAAGCAGGAAGCTGAGGGTTCACACCTATGTTCTCCATTTTTGCTCGTGACAGGAGGTGCAGGAGGGCTATATGCTGACAAAGGGGCCTATGGAACAACTGTGAGTTGCAAGTGATGAAGATTTAGAGAGCCTCTGGCAGGAGTGCGGGAGGAAGCTGACCAGGAAAGAAGAGAGCAATTTCCTCTTACAGCACAAATGAGAAGACAATTAAACTTCAGGTTTTGCTGCTGGCAGCCCGGAGCAGAGAGCACCAAGCAGCCGGAAAGGCTTAGGTTGACCATCTCCTTGGAGTTCCGCCTTGTGACCAGCAGAGGGCGCCGAGATACCAGCCAACTTTTTGCTTTGGCACACCCCAAATTTTGCTCTCTAACATTCCTAAGCTTTTGGTTCTGTGAGTAAAAAGTTCTTTTCTGAGTTCGCCACGATTAAAGGATGAGGAACCCCTTGAAACAGGAACAACTTTGAAGAGAAAGAATTTACTCTTCTGAGAGCTAATTCCTCTACTTGCCTCCCTCATAAGACCTCCCCAATGGAGTTGTAAAGGCCGCCATTAATAAGCGCCTACTGTGTGTCAGGCTAGTTTCAAGTGCTGTCTTATTTCATCTTCCCAGCCACTTCTGCAGTAGTAGTTACTACCAGCTCCATTTTACAGACGAGTAAACAGAGTCAGATAGGTTAAGGAAGTTATCTGAAGATCATGCAGCAGGGAAGTGTCAGAGCAGGGTTGGCCTGACTCCTGACTCCTGACCCTGAGCTAAACTGCATTCCTATTTAGCTTCAACCAATGAACATCTATTCGACAGGCATGTGTGCTGGAATACTTGTCCAGGGAGATGCTCTGTGAGGAAAGGATCCTGTATCAGTAAGTGTGTGTGAGTCAGCACAATGGAGAATGTGAGGAGTTGAGTAGAAAACACACAGACAAACAAACAAACAAACAAAAACCTGCCTGGCTTCGTTCATTCTCAGTATTTCCCACATTTCCCCCCATGAGGGCCGAACAGGGCAATGGCAATGAGGGGGAAGGGGAGGAGGCAGACAGGAGACTGAACCAGGATGTGGTGGTGACAGGCTTGGTGGGCCATGGCATTGGGGGGATGTGGAGACGTGCAGCATGAGATCTGTGTTTGGGGATTTTGCTCTTTTGTTCATCTTGTTCGCCAAGATGGGGAGCCAGGGAGAAGAGCTTTGGATTTGGGTTAAGATGTCTGCAGAACAGTCATCCGGGCATAGGATCATGGGTCTGAAAGTTAGGAGAGGAGTTGCAGCTGGAAATAGAGATTTGACACTTAAGGGCTCGGTGGAAGGAAAGGAGCTCATTGGAGAGACAGAAAAGGAGTGGGAAGGATTGCCAAAGAGAAGTGCGTGGCAAGTAGGGAGCTTAGTTGCTGGAAGGAGTGGCCAGCAGCTTCAGAGCTGATGGGTAGAGCAAGGAGGGTGAGAGAGCAAGGTGGGCATCGTATCAGCCCCCTGGGAGGTCAGTGATGAGTGCCACCTCAGCAGAGTGGAGAGAGGCTAATCCAGATTATTGTGGGGCGAATAAATGAGCAGGGTGGGGTGAAGCAGTGAGGAGGTGTCAAGGATGAAGTGGGATTAAGGGAGCTCAGGGCTGGATACCTGAGCATTTCTGGTCGTCTCCAAATACAGCTGCAAACAATTCCTCTAATACAAGCACTCGCTTGACCCATCATGAGGTTGAGTTTGTTTCCCTCCCCTTGAATCTGGGCTCGCCTTGCCACTTGCTTTGGCAAAAATGATGTTCCAGGTCTCCCAGGCCCAGTTCTTGAAGAGAACACTGACAGCTGCTTCTCCCTCTCGGAACCCAGTAGCCATGCTGAAAGGAAGTCCAGGCTATCCTGCTGGAGAGACTGGCCAGGTGAAGAGGCCCTGGGAGATGAAAGAGGCCAATGGCAAGAGAGATCTTTGTGGGCATTCCAGCTCCAGACAGGCTCCCAGATGAACGAAGTCACAGGAGTGATCCTAGCTGGTATCACAGGAGGCGGAACTGCCTGATCAACCCACAGACTCATGAGAAATAATAAATTGGTATTTTAAGCCACTAAGTGGGATAATTTGTCACGTATTTATGGGCTGGAAAGGAGCGAGGTGAGGGAGCAAGGTGAGGGGATGGCGGAGAGAGGCTGATTCATGACTGGGGGTATAACTGATGGAGTGAGTTAGCCCCCTGAGGCTAAAGCGCTGGCCTGGGGGAGGGAAGGGCAACCTCTTCCTCTGACACAGAAACAAAGGAGAGTGCCCAGAAGCCTTGCAAGGTGGGAGGAGGACCACCGCTAGGGGCACCCAAGTGTGAGTCCTTGCTAAGTGTGAAGAGTTGGGATGAGGTAGAGGGCTGGTATGCGATGGAACCCACAGGACACACGGAACACCTGGGAGCTCAGCTGCCCTCTGATACAGTGGACGGTGGGCAAGTTACTTCTCCTTTCAGGGGATTGAACCAGAATAGTGATTCTTAGCCTTTTGGGGGGTTGTGGATTCCTCTGGCAATCTGATAAAAGTCCATGGATGTAACATTTTTAGATACACAATGTACTTGATCTGGCTCTACCCACTAGAAGGTAGGCTCCATGAGGGCGGGTTTTGTTGTTGCTTTGTCTGTTTTGTTCACTGCCATAGACTGGAACAGTGCCTGGTCCACAGTAGATGCTCCATAAATATTGATGGATGGATTTGGGAGGAATCAGAAATACTCCCTCCCCACTACACACACTTGACGTTAGCCCAGGCTTAGAATCCTGGAATAAGAGGATCTATTTCTGTCCCAACATTCTTGGAGACTGTGAAATTCTACCCTATGTCATTTTGATGTCAACTATGTAGTTCACTCTAACAAGATAAATAAACAAAACTCCAGCCCTGTGTTCTCGGAGAAATTTTTTTTTTTTTTTTTTTTTTTTGAGTTGGAGTCTCACTCTGTCGCCCAGCCTGGAGCGCAGTGGCACACTCCCAGCCAACGCAGCCTCGACCTCAGCCTTCCAAGTAGCTGGAACTACAGGCACGTGCTATCATGCCCGGCAAAATTTTGATTTATTGTGGAGATGAGGTCTCGCCAAGTTGCCAGGTGGGTCCCGAGTCGGAGAAAATATTTGCTCGACAGCTCTTGGTGCCAGGGGGCCAGATATTGTCTCTAATGCAGTCCATATTTTTATCTTATTTAACCTTCATACCACTCTATGAGGAAGTTTTTATTATCTTCATTTTTCACGCGAGGAAACTGGGCTCAGAGTCAGAGCCAGGATTTGTCTGGCACAAAATCCATGGAAAGGTCTTTTTTCTACGTCCTGATGACCTTGGGGTGAGGATTGCACGCATCCCTCCCAGCATGAGTATTAAGGGGAACTGGGCACTGCTGGGTGGGAGGCCTGCCCCCAGAGGGTGGGTGGGGTGTTGGCTTTCATATCCCACTGCTCCCGTGGGCCTGGCTGTCAGGCATGTTTCCAGGAGAGGGAGACCTGGTCACATCCACCTGAGTGGCTTCCTCCGCTGGGACAAAGCCTCTCTCCTCACTGGAGCCCCCTGCGTCCCTGTGAGGCAGTGAAGCCAGCCTGCTCCCTGGGGCCTCCCCAAGCCCACTGAGAAGACTTCTGTGGTACCTGGAGGACGTCAGTCCCCTTCCCTCCCCTGCCCTGACCAACCTGGGCAGGTGCCCTGGCCTGGCCTGGGCTCTCTCCTTTATGAGGGAATGATGTGGGTGATGGGGGTGGGAGGAGGAATCGACCCTCAAGAAGTAATTGAGGCGGATCAACAAACAGAGTCGAAGCTTTGGATCAGGACACACTATGCTTGTGAGAATTAGACTTCTCATCTGAAGAAGAGGGCGACAGAGACAAGAACCCTGCAGGGGGTCGCGAAGAGTCAGTCATCCCAGGAAGCCCAGTTCAGAGCCTGGCCCTGGGAGACCGGAGGTGGGGGCGAGAGAAGTGTCCCGAGCTGGGGGTCGGCGAGAGAAAGGCCCCGAGCTGGGGGCCCGCGAGCCCCCGCCCCTCCCGCGAGCCCACCTTGCGGCCGGGTTTAAACGGGTGGCGACCGGGGTCCCGCCTGCCGACACGGTCCCCGCTCTGGGTCTTAGCTCGTAAATCTCCTTCACACAGAGGGTCATAAATCAGGGGGCCGGCGGAGGGACCCCCCCAGCTCCCTGCTCCCTCCCTTCCTCTTCTGGGGAGGGCGGGGGCGCAGGAAGCCCCCGGGACAGGGAGGGCGGGGCCGCCCCAGGCCGGCCCTCTGCGGCTTGTTAATTACAGGTCGCGGGGCCTGATTTACAGCGGGGCGGGCGGCGAGCCGCGGACGGGCTGGGCGCGTCTGGGGAGCCCCCGGGGGCGGGGACGGGGGCGGGAGACGCGAGGGGCTCCCGAGCTCTCGAGGCCTTGCTGGAGCACCGTCTCGATCGTAGTAAACCGTGACGTGTTTATATAGATAAAATACAAGCGTTGTAACAATAGCTGACGTCGATTGAGACTGTGTGCCAAGCCGTGCTGAACACTTCATTAACTCGTGCATCAGGTATGCATTGAATGCCTGTTCGGTTCAGGGAATCTTGCATATATTATCTCCTGGACTTCCCCCGCAGCCCTGAAAGTTAGTCACTATGGTTTCCATTTTGCAGGCGTTTAAATCGAAGTAAGAATCAGCTAAGTGACTTGTCCAAGGTCATTTGCTTAGTGAGTAGCGGGTCCAGGAATCATACTCTCCGCTATTTGTCCTTGGAGCGTAAACTTTTTTGACTAGGTTATCTTGCCTCTTTGCTAGCCCTTGCCTCATGTCTTCCTGCTCCCTCCATGTGCTGTGTGACCTTGGATAAATGCCCTAGCCTCTCTGAGCCTCAGTTTTCCTCATTGGTGAAAGAGCATCCTGCCCTACCTAAACCTCACAAGGAGGTAGGAGAATCACATTAAAAACATTTTTTTGAGTCAGATCTCACTCTGGCTATATGGGCAGGCTTGCAAGTGGCAGACATGGCTTCCACTCACATCCACCAGGAAACTCAGTCCACTGCAGGAAAGACTGCACAATGACACAGCTACTGCATTCACAATCACTTGTGTAACATAGGACCTCACGCCCATGTTCATGGCTCACTACTGCTTTCATCTCCTGAGTTCAGGCGGTTCTTCTGCACAGTCTCCTGAGTAGCTAGGAGTGTGCACCACCACACCCAGCTAATTTTTCTATTTTTATTTTTGTAGGAACAAGATCTTGCTTTGTTGCCCAGGCTGGTCTTGACTCCTGGACTCAAGCAATCTTCCCACCACAGCCTCCCCAAAGTGCTGGGATTACAGGTATGAGCCACCATACCCAGCAAGGAGAATCACATGGATAGGAAATTTATGAAAGTGCTCAAACGATTATCTGTAAAACATATTAGTTAAGGTGATTTCAGGTCTTATAATAGATAAAACCAGCCGGGCACAGTCTGTAATCCCAGCACTTTGGGAGATTGAGGCAAGAAGATTGCCTCAGTCTGTGGATTTGAGACCAGCCTGGGCAACATGGTGAGACCTCCTCTCTATGATACATCAAAAAATTAGCCGGGTGTGGTAGCACGCGCCTGTAGTTCTGGCTACTTGGAAGGCTGAGGCAGAAGGATCACTAGAGCCCAGCAGGTCCACGCAGGGGTAGCCATGAGCGTGCCACTGCACTCCATCGTGGGTGATGGAGTGAGGCTCCAACTCAAAAAAAAAAAAAGCAATAGGTACAACCCCACATCTCAGTGACTTAAACATAAAGGTTTATTTCTTGCTCATGTAATCACTCAATGTGGGTGTTCCTGGTCGGGCAGCCTTCCTAGGCAGCTATCCTCCAGACGTGATGAGGGGCCCAGACTTCTTCCCCTGTGGCTCTGCCATCTCCAGCTTGTGGCTCCCAGGGCTACCCCAAGGTCCTGGAGTCAGGAGGTGGGGGAAGGAATATGGAGGCTGTTTGTGGGAGGTTATACGGGCAGGCCTGCAAGTGGCACACATTGCTTCTGCTCACATCCACTGGGGAACACAGTATACTGCAAGAAGGGATGTAGGGCCGGGCTTGGTGGCTCAGCCTGTAATCCCAGCACTTTGGGAGGCCGAGGTGAGTGGATTGCCTGAGCCTGCGGGTTCGAGACCCACCCGGGCAACTTGGTGAGACCTCATCTCTACAATAAATCAAAAATTAGCCAGGCATGGTAGCGGGCGCCTGTAGTTCCAGCTACTTGGAAGGTTGAGGCGGAAGGATTGCCGGAGCCCAGCAGGTCGAGGCTGCAGTGGCCAGGAGCAGCCACTGCACTCCAGTCTGGGTGACAGAGTGAGACTCCAACTAAAAAAAAAAAAAAAAGAAGAAAGAAAACCCAGCTGCTGCATTCACGATCTCTTGTGTAATGCTGGACCTGAAAATGACTGGTTTTCTACAGGTCAGGATTTTAGGAGTGGCCTTCCCGGGTGGTTCTCTTCCCTTTTTGCACATGATGAGCCCAGGGAAGCCACCTTGAAAAAGAAGATATGAAAGAATCACACAAGAATAGTCACAGAACTTGACAAAGGGGTTCTAAGATTCCCATGGAAGTGTAAAGGACCAAGAACACCTGATGCGATTCTGAAGATGAACAAGGAGATGGCAAGATCACCCAACTAGACAGGTGTTTCCCAGAGGTGGCATTGCAGAGATGTGGCATTAGAAATGACTGGAGACAGGATGACCTAGCCATCAAACGGAGTTGGAAAAATTGGTACCCGGGTCTCAAGAATAGTAATAATGGACACCATTTTTTGACACAAAGTGCTCAAAATTTACTTTTGGTTTATCTCATTTTATCCTCACCCCACAAGGGAAGTGTTATCATCTATCATTCCCCTTGGACAGATGAGAAAATGGAAACTTAGGAGGGCAAAACTGGCTTCTTGAGCCCACACGTGGCCTCCTGGGCCCAGGTTTGGAGCCGTTCCCCTCCCCAGAACAGCCAAGCCCTTTCCTGAGAATTTGAGCCCTTCATGGGCCCTGGCCCCAGGAGGCAGCTCCTGCCATCCACACAGAGCCCTGACATAGAATTCCTCCTTTACTCCTGACTAACTCTGGGGCAGATCTAAGGCTGATTAGACCCCAGCTAAAAGCACAGAGGCCTCTTTGTCATTTCTTTAATGAGAAGCCAATCACCAGGTCATTAGTGGGTGGAGGTGATGAGGAGTTTGGTCTTGGGGTGGGAGGGAGGAGGATGAGCCTGGTTATCTGGATGATTTACAGCTGGTCAGGCTGGCTGGGAAGGGAGCAGAGGGCAGGAGGGGGAGAAAGTTAACATTCACAGAGCACTTGTAGGAGCCAGGCTGTGTGCTAAGAGCATAACATGCTGTTTTATTTCATCCTCATGACGAATCTGAGGAAGCAGTGCTATTACATATCCCCACTTTACAGACAAGGATACTGAGTCTCAGAGAGGTTACACGTCTTGGCTAAAGCTACATAGCTAACAAATGATGGTGTCATTCCACAGCCCAAATGTTCCAGGCACAGCAGAAGTGAGTGCAGGTGAAGGGCCAAGAAATATTCTGGTGTTAGAGTAAGAAGGAATAAGCTGTCAGGATCTGCTGGACTGGGGAATGTTGCTCTGTGGGCTGGGAGTGGGACAAGGGAGACAACCTGATGTGTACACCAGCTTGGAAGAAAGAACTAAATATTATGAAGTCCCTACTCTAGCCAGGTACCATGCTAAGGGTTTTCTGTGCATGGTGTCATTTAGTTCTCACAGTTTCCTGATGAGGCAGTTACAAACCCATTTTACAGATGAGGAAACCGAGGGTCAGAGAGGCTAAGTCACCTGCCCCGCTCTTAAAGCTGGTACATGGCAGGTACAGGGAGTAAGAGAAGAGGACAGGATAGTTGCCTACTCTCTACTCTGTGTTGTCAGGATTCTTGGCTGTAAACAACAAAACCCAACTTTGATCACCTGAGCAGAAGAGGGAGTTATCGGGCAGCTCTGAGGTAGCTCACAAACTCAGTGGAAAGAAAGTCTGCATGATGTTGTGCACCTATAGCCCCAGCTACTCTGGAGGCTGAGGCAGGAGAATCACTTAAGCCTAGGAGTTCAATTGCACCACTGCACTCCAGCCTCGGCAGCAAAGCAAGACCCTGTGTCTAAAACATCAAAGTCTGGGAAATTAAGTTTGAGAAACTTGACCAACAGCCTAGCCAGGAACCTCCTCTGGGTGCCCCCCAGAGGATGCTGAAGGCCACTGGCCCTGGTCCTGGCAGTGATTTCTCCACTGCTGCTCATTTCTTTGGGATCCTTGCTCCAGATTCAAGTCAAGGAGCCAAGGGCCTGGGCTCCTTCCTGTCTGTCCCAGCTGCCAGGAATCTCTGCCACTTGTCCCCCCCGCCACCATGGAGGCCCTCCTCCTCCAGGTGGGAAGGCTGTTCAAATGCCAAACAGCAAACAAGTGGTCCTGGGTGCCCAGGTCCCCCAGCCCCCTAGAAAGGGGTGACTACCTGCCATCGGCTTTCTTGTCCTTCTTGGGCCTTCCCCTTTTCCACAGCTGGACCCTAGTTCAGAGAGCCCAACACTAGGGGTTGCTAGAAAGTTCAGGCCTACGGTCTTGAAGGAGGATATGGAGGATAACCCCAGTGCCAATTCTGCCTTTCAAATGGTTGTTGACTCTGGTCGCTTTCTCTTGCAGTCACCAGCGTAGCTCAGGCCCCCTACTGTCTCTTGGATCCTTCCTCCCAACTGGAGTTTGTCTTAGATCCATTCTCCACACTGTTCGAAAAAGCTCCAGCTAAAGATCATGTAGGACTATGCCATTCCTCAGCTTCATAATCTTTTGTGGTACCAGCTGCCTACAGGACAAAAGCCAAGCTTTTTGGCATGATATCCCAGCCTCATCTACCATCACTCCCGGGTCTCGCATTTCACGGTTTGGCAAGTCAGTCTCCTGTATTTTCCAATCATTCTGCGAAGGCCTACACTTCCAGGGCTTGGCCCATGCTGTTCCCTCAATATTCAGTGCTCTTCCACTCGTTGTCCGCTCAGCAAACTCCTACTCATCCTTTGAAATCCAGTTCAGGCATAATCTCCCGTCACACCTGACCCCTTGGAGAGGGTCACTGCTTCCCCTGTACTACTTCCAAACCTTGCATATTCTTTTATTTTGTGCTTTTAAAATAATTGGTTGACCAGATGGCCTTTTCCACTAGACAGCAAGCTCCGTGAGGGCAGGCACCCTGTTAATTTTGTTCATTGTGGTATCTCCATTACCCAACCCAAGACCTGGAAAACAGTAAGGTGCTTAATGAGTGTGCCACTTAACTGACCAGGAAAAGTGTGCTGAGGTCACAGGGAATGAATGGAAGAGCAGAGGGCTTCGGTAGCCTGGGGGTTGGGGGTGGCAAGAGTCAGGCTTCAGGCTGATGAGGGTGGCAGTTGAGGTGGGGACACGAAAGGAAGGAGAGAAGGTGTCAGTTCTAGGATGTAGAGAAAGGCCAACATTGGGAGAGCAGCCTGGGCACATCTGTATTCCCAAGGAAGGAGCCAGCAGAGAGGGAATGCTGCAGGACCAAGGGAGGAGCAACTGACAGGGTGAAGTCCCAGAAGAGACGGAGGAGTGGGGGCAAGAGAGGACACACCCCAGAGCACAGGCAGGGAGGAGGGACACTAAGACAAAAAGATGGGTGCTGCCTGGAGAGAGATGAGTGGAGAGAGAGAGCTCCTCTCACAAAGGAAGAGAACGCTAATGGTTTTTCTTTCTTTTTTAAGATCCATGAAGTGATGGAGGAAATAAAATATGAATGGCTTCCCATTTCTTGCCAAATAAAAGCCAAAAGTGTTGCAGTGGCCTAAACAACCATCGAGTCCCTGCCACCAATGTGAACTCACCTTTTACTCAGCCCCAACCCCACTGGCCATCTGGCTGTCACTAGACACCCTCTTGCCTCAGGGCCTTTGCACATGCTGTTCACTCTGCCTGGAGGCTCTTCTCCCACATAGTCACAATGCCTTGTCTCCTTTGAGTCCTTACTCAAATGATACCTTCTCAGTGGGCTTTCCCGGACCCCACCTTGCCCCATCCCACAAGCATACTCACACTCTTTCTTCTTTCTTGGTGTTATCTTTTTTTTTTTTGACTTGGAGTCTCACTCTGTCGCCCAGGCTGGAGGGCAGTGGCACGCTCCTGGCCACCGCAGCCTGGACCTACTGGGCTCAGGTGATCCTTCTGCCTCAGCCTTCCAAGTAGTTAGAACTACAGGCACGTGCCACCACGCCCGGCTAATTTTTTGATTTATTGTAGAGACGAGGGCTCACCAAGTTGCTCAGACTGGCCTCGAACCCCTGGTCTCAGGCAACCCTCTCGCCTCGGCTTCCCCAAGTGCTGGGATTACAGGCTTGAGCCACCGTGCCCCGGCCGGTGTTATCTTTTCTGTAGCATTTACCACTGTCTGATATGCGTCTAATAGTACTTACTACGTCAATGCCTTGTTTTCCTCATTTGCTCTCCCCACGAGACACATTTTTGTCTCTTTTATTCGCTGCTCTGTACCAGTAACCAGATGAGAGGGCAGTCAACAAATCGCTGAATGAATGCCTGACGGGGCAGAGCCTGACACCGAACCCAAATCTGCAGATGCCAAATGCCTCCGACGCGAAGCCCACGTGCACGATGCAATGCGAAGGGTCTGGGGGAGAAGGGAGATGGAGGGCCTCCCCGGAGACGGGCGGGTGCTCAGGACCCCGTGGGCCGGACCCGGCTTTCCCTCCAAGGTGGGAATTCTGTCCTCGCTCGGGGAAGCGACGCCGGAACTGCCCGAGGAGGAGCAGGAATTTTTGAAATCCAGGCCCGGCGGAGCGGTAATAGGCACCTTGGCGGCCGCGGCGGAACCGCCCGGCCCTAAATCACCGCGGCCGCCCGCCTCCCCCACCCCGGCCCCGGCCCGGCCCGGCCCGGAGAAGCCGGTGCTCCCGGGCAGGGGCGGACTCCAGCCGCCCGGAGGGAGGGGCGCCGCCGCTGCAGGTGCCGCGGAAATACTCGCCCCGCCGCCCGCCTTTGAAGTCGGGCCCGGCGCCCCCCGCGCCGCCCCGCGGACCCCGCGCCCCTGCGTCCTGCGCCCCCCGAATCCCCCAAAGCCCCGCAGCATTCCCAGCACCCCCAAGCGCCCCTCGCGCCCCCAGCGGCCCCGCGTCACCCCGCACCCACAGCGACCCCGAACCACCCACGGCTCCGCACCCCCGCACCCCCCGACACCCCCCCCCC
>CAUYQG010172496.1:0-15777 GCA_963574415.1 Tarsius wallacei
AGGGGTCCTGTTTCAATCTTCTGCATGTGGTCAGCCAGTTTTCCCAGCACCATTTATTGAATAGGTTCTCCTCTCTCCAGTGGTTGTTGTTGGAGGCTTTGTCAAAGATGAGTTAGTTGAGGAATTGAGGCTTTGCTTCCAGAATCTCTGTACTGTTCTATTGGTGTTTGTGCCTGTTTTTGTACCAATACCAGGCTGTTTTGATTACTGTAGGCTTATAGTAAAGTTTGAAGTCTGGAAGTGTGATACCTCCTGCTTTGTTTCTCTTGCTAAGGATTGTTTTGGCTATTTGTGGTCATTTATGTTTCCATATGAATTTCTGTATTGTCATTTCCAGGTCTGAGAAGAATGATGTTGGTAATGGGTATTGTGTTGAATCTGTAGATTGCCTTTGGTAGGATTGACATCTTAACAATGTTGATTCTTCCATTTGTTTGTGTCTTCTTGGATTTCTTTGAGCAGTGTTTTGTAATTCTCATTGTAAAGGTCTTTCTCTTCTCTGGTTAGGAAGATGCCGAGGTATTTCATTTTTTTGGTGGCTGTTGTGAATGGGGTTGTGCTTTTTATTTGGATCTCTTCCTACTTGTTGTTGGAGTATAGGAATGCAGCTGTCTTTTGCACATTTATTTTGTACCCTGAGACTTTGCCAAAGTCCTTTATCAGTGCAAGCAGGTTTTTGACAGATTCTCTTGGATTTTTAAGGTATAGGATCATAACCTCAGCAAAGAGGGATAACTTGACTTCCTCTTTTCCTATTTGGATACCCTTTATTTCCTTCTCTTGTCTAATTGTCCCGAGCTAGGACTTCCAACACAATATTGAACAAGAGGGGTGAGAGTGGGCAGCCTTGTCTTGTTCCAGTTTTCAGGGGAAATGATTCTATTTTCTGAACATTTAGCAATATGTTGGCTGTGGGTTTGTTGTAGATAGCACTTACTATTTTGAGGTATATTCTTTCTATACCTAGGTTTTTATGAAGAAGGGATGCTGGATTTTATCAAAAGCTTTTTCTGCATCTAGTGAGATAATCATGTGGTTCTTGTTTTTACATCTATTGATGTATTTAATGATATCTATGGTCTTGCAAATGTTGAACCAGTCCTGCATCCTGGGGATGAATCCTACTTGGTCATGGTGGATGATTTTTGAGATGTGTTTTTGGATCCGATTTGCTAGAATCTTGTTGAGGATTTTTGCATCTATGTTCATAAGGGATATTGTCCTGTAGTCCTCTTTCTTTGTTGCATCTTTGAGTATCAGTGTAATGTTGGCTTCGTAAAATGATTTGGGGAGAATTCCATCTTTCTCAATTGCCTGGAATACTTTCAATAGGATTGGTATCAGCTCCTCCTTGTACATTTTGTAGAATTCTGCTGGAAAGCTATCTGATCCAGGGCTTTTTTTTTGTAGGCAGTTTTCGTATGACAGAGTCAATTTCCTGGGTTGTTATTGGTCTATTTAGTGTCTCAATGTCTTCTTGTTTCAACTTGGGTAGGTTGTGTGGTGTCAGAAAGTCCTCCATTTCCTCTAGGTTATCAAGTTTGTTTCCATATAGGTGTACGTTGTAATCTCTGATAATCATTTGTATTTCTTCAGGGTCAGTTGTGATTTGATCTTTTGTATTTCTGATTGTGTTTATTTGGGCTTTTTCTCTCTTTTTCTTGGTCATTCTGGCTAGAGGCCCATCAATCTTGTTAATTCTTTCAAAGAACCAGCTTTTTTTGTTTTGTTGATGTTTTCTATGATATTTTTGTCTTCTACGTCCACTATTTGGGCACTTATTTTTGTGGTTTGGATTCTTCTGCTAAAGTTGGGATTTTGGTGGTTTTCTCTTTCTAGCTTCCTTGGTGATTTGTTAGGCTCTCTACTTGTGATCTTTCCATTTTCTTGATGTGTGCTCGTAGAGATATAAATTCCCCTCTTAGAACTGATTTCATAGCATTCCAGAGGTTTTGGTAGGATGTTTCTTCATTTTCATTTGTTTCCAGGAATCTTTCTTTTTTTTTGAGTTGGAGTCTCACTCTGTCACCCAGACTGGAGTGCAGCGGCCGTTCCCGGCCACCACAGCCTTGACCTGCCGGGCTCCATCATTCCTTCTACCTCAGCCTTCCAAGTAGCTGGAACTACAGGCGCGCACTACCACGCCCGGCTAATTTTTTTCATTTATTGTAGAGATGAGGTCTCGCCAAGTTGCCCAGGCGGGTCTCGAACCCGCGGTCTCAGGCAATCCACTCACCTCAGCCTCCCAAAGCGTGGGATTACAGACTGAGCCACCAAGTCCGGCTTCCAGGAATCTTTCAATTTCTTCGTTGATTTCAGTGCTGACCCAGTTGTTGTTCAGCATCATACTGTTTAGTGCCCATGTCTTTGTGGGCTTTGGGGAAATTTTGCTGGTGTTGGTATTTCTTTTTATTCCACTGTAGTCTGAGAAGATGCATGGCAAGATTTCAGTCTTATGAAATTTGCTCATGTTTGATATATGGCCAATGATGTGGTCTATTTTGGAGTATGTTCCATGTGGTGATGAGTAGAATGTATAATCTGTGGTTGTTAGGTGGAGTGTTCTGTAGGTATCAGTTAAGTCCATTTGTTCAAGAGTCTCATTGAGGTTCTGGGTCTCCTTGCTGATTTTTTGTCTTGATGATCTGTCTAGGGTTGTGAGTAGGGGATTAAAGTCCCCAGCTATGATATGTTAGAGTCAATCTCTTTTTTAAGTTTGCCTAGGAACTGCTTTACAAACATTGGTGCTCCTGTGTTAGGTGCATATATGTTTAGAATGGATATTTCTTGTTGATGCATTGAATGTTTTATCATTATATAATGACCTTCTTCATCTTTTTAGATTTTCAATTGCTTAAAGGGTATTTTGTCTGAGATTAAGTTTGCAACTCTAGCTTTCTTTTGTGTTCCATTTGCCTGAAATTTTGTTTTCCATCCTCTTACTTTGAGTCTGTGAGTGTCCTTTCTGGTGAGATGAGTCTCTTGGAGACAATATATTTTTGCCTCATGCTGTTTTATCCATTTTGCTATTCTATATCTTTTTAGTACTGCATTTAGTCCATTCACATTCAGGCTAATTATTGTTAGGGTTTCTTTTGTCATGATGTTCTTATAGAGTTGTTGTTGTACTTGTTTGTTGTCTTTCTTTTGTTTTTTTGTGTTGGTTCATGTGTGTTTTCCGTCTTTTTTCTGTAGTCTTGTGTAGAACATTGTTGTTCTTTTTCCCTTTTCTTCTGTGTTTAATACTTTCTTATGAGTTTCTTGTAGGGGTGGTCTAGAGGCAGCATAAGTTCTTAGGGATTGGATGTCTGGGAAAGATTTTAATTCTCCCTCACTGATGAAGCTTAACTTGGCTGGGTAGGTTATTCTTGGTTGAAATTGTTTATCTTTGAGAACTTTGAATATTGGACTTCAGGCTCTCCTAGCTTGAAGTGTTTCTGTAGATAAATCTGCTGCTATTCTGATTAGTCTTCCCTGGTAGGTAGTCTGACCTTTTTCTCTTTCTGCATTTAGGATTTTTTCTTTTATACCTACTTTGTTCAGGCAGATTGTTATGTGCCTAGGAGTTGGACTTCTCGTTTGTTGTCTTGCTGGGGTTTTCTGAATCTCTTGTGTTTGAATTTTCACATCACTGATGAGGTGAGGGAAGTTTTCTTGAATAATTTCGTGGAATGTTTGTTCCAGGGTGGTCTCTGTCTCTCTTTCTGCCTGACTCAGGAAGTTCAATTACGCTTAGGTTTGGCCTCTTGAAATAATTGCTCATCTCTTGAAGTTTTTGTTCAGTCTTTTTAAGCTTCTTTTCTATGTTTTTGACAGTTTGGTTTAATTCTATAATTTGGTGTTCAAGTTCTGAGATTCTGTCTCCTGCTTGGCTAATTCTGCTTTCCATGCTTATTAGTTTGTTATTTATTTCAATCACAGTATTGTTTATTGCTATTGTCTCAGTTATCAACTCCTTCCTATTTTCCTCTTTTCTCTCCTCAATTCTTTTTATTCGCTCTATTATTGTCTTGATGTCTGGGTTTGTATTATGTGACTAGTCATTCTGGGGGCTCTTCATTGTTTGCATTCCGAAGTCTGTTTTCTCATTATCTGATCTCCTAGGGGTCTGTGTGAGACCTATATTCTTCTTTTGTTTTTTCTTCATTTGTGTAGATTTTCCTCCTCACTTTTTCCTTTTTTCCCTCTGTCTTCTTTAAATCTGTTGTTCAGGGGTGGTGGAGTTGCTTTTACTTCTGTTTGCTCAATCTCCTATTCTTCCTTGTGTGAATCCTCTGGCTTTCTTTGATTCTGAAGCTGGACTGTAGGTTGGGGGTTATGCCTTTTGCAGTTTTGAGATTTATTTGATGGGGGAGTTGTGATTCAAAATTTGTTTACAGATCCCAGTATCCACTGACAGGTGTATGGATACACTGGAACCCGCTTTCCACTGCCTTGTAATTGGTTCATGGAGTGGGAGTATTGGTTTGCTCCCTGAAAGTAAAGTGATATAAGAAAAGGGAAAGAACGGGAACAGGGAGGGGGGGAAGTGGAAGGTGGGGACAGAGAAAAATAAGAGGGAAAAGAGATAAAGGTATCCGCTTATAAATGAAAATAGACCTGAAGACAGATAAGAGTAAGAGAAAACAAAAACAAACAAACAACAGCAACAACAACAGACAATTAGGACATACAGTCGTACAGATACATGAGCTGACCAACCTCCTTATGATGTACTATTTCCTTACACAAACATGAGGTCTTAGATCCCAAGTTGGAGGCTGGGCAGATCTCGGTGGTTGAGGCACTGCAGGTCTCTGCCTGGTCACAGGGCTCCAGATGATCTTCGTTCTACTGCAGCCGGGTCCAGCTGGGGGAGACAGAGTGCAAGACAGCCAGGTGCTATAGGTCGGCATATCACATGCGGCTTGGACCTCTTTTTCTTCCTTTGTTCTTAGGTCTCAAGCTGGAGGCAATGCAGGTCTCTGCCTGGTCTCAGAGCTCCAGCTATTCTCTGGTCTAGCTGTGGCCAGGGGTGAGTCGGGGAGGCAGAGTGTGAGACTGCCGGGCATTGCTGGTCAGCGTAGCACACAGTGTGGCTGGGGGTGGGACTCTGGTGTTGACAAGGGAGCCCAGAGCTCCACGGGGAGGGAGCCGTGGCCCTCCCTGATCGGTGGAGGCTTGGGGCGGGGCTGGGTGCTGCCGTCAGGGAGGGAGCCTGGAGCTCCGTGGGTGGCAGTGGCTTGGGGCAGGGCCGATAAGTATATTTTTAAGAAAATGCATACATATTAGTCATAAAATGTTGCCTAATTATTAATCATTCTGTCATCTTACGTACATGTAACTTTTTGTATCTAGACGTTTTAGCTGCTTGTATCCAAAAAAGAGGAGGAGAAGCAGGAGTCATACAGGGTGTTTGTAATGAGGCCTTGATTGAACCTGGACCTTGGAACTGCTTCCTTGGTGTTTGGAATGGG
Organism: Tarsius wallacei; assembly: GCA_963574415.1. Taxonomy (NCBI): domain Eukaryota; kingdom Metazoa; phylum Chordata; class Mammalia; order Primates; family Tarsiidae; genus Tarsius; species Tarsius wallacei. The sequence continues at coordinate 5,457 of CAUYQG010172496.1, forward strand.
CAAGAAAGTCTGGCAGAAGCTGAACCCGAACTAGGTGGACATTGGGGTTAGTATTATCCTTGATAAAATCAGGAAGACACTGAACAAATGGATGAAAGATCAGATCTAGAATAATAACAATAAAACACACCTTTAGTATACATGTTATCTGTGGCAAAGCAAAACTGTATAAGCATCTCAAAAATTTTGTGGAAGAGAGATCCTGATGGGTTTCTAAAAAAGAAAAGTAGATACATGGTAATCAAGTGTCATGCCCACTATTAATAATTACAGATGAATACTATAGCACATCTTCTTTTTAGAATTATTGCTTTATTTTAGAAAAACAAAATGTTTATTGGGGCTTTCAAAATTTCACTTCTCAAATTCTTCTTTATCTTGTTTTCATTATAAACTTTTATATTTGTGACAAAATTTTCAGTCTTGGTATTTTTTAGTAACTTAATGTTCCTGTTGAAGATGGACTACTTGAGTTACATTTGATGCAAACAAAATAGGACTAAAGACATACTTTTGTATATGTGTGTGTGTACACACACACACACACACACACACACAATCAATCTTGCCTGAAGGGCTTAAGCCAGTGAACTCTAGGACTTTTTATTCCTACAGGAAGGTCTTGTCTAGTGGTCTGACTTGATATGAAAAGAAAAAAAAAGAATCATGAAAGAAAATTATGTCTAGCCTATCCATCATTAGGTCGGCATCTTCTAATCCAAATTTTACTGGGGATTAAGAGATTCAAACCTCCTTGAGTTTCATGAAGTGAGGGAAAAGAGGAAGGAGGGAAGTAGTAAAGAGAAATGGACGTGAGGTAATGTTTTTTAAGTGTGCCTGCACAATTGTTTTAGATGAATTTTCTTCCACATTGACTGTTTCAGCTACCTGACATGAGCTGTATGGCTCTCAGTTCAGCAGCCTGCTGTACAAGTATACGTTATATCTTGTTACTCAGCTGTTTTCTCATCAAAATTACTTGTTGTTGAAAGACAGGGGCTGTGTGTTTCATCTCTGAAATCTCCAGGGTACCTAGCAGATGTTCATTACATCTTTTCTACATGAATGGACTCAGATAGTTTAGCTAGTAACTATGCTGTGGCTGCGGCAGCATTTCATCCCCAGGTGTGAGCACTGACTTGTGTCTTACTAGGATGTGTCTTTCCATCGGTGTGGACTGTAGGGATGCTTCTGGGCAGAGCCAACGTCTTTTTCAGTAAGCAGTCCCTGCTTCTGAGCAAGTACTATGGTGACTCCCCAGAACTTCATGCCACAGAAGACAGCAGGGATCACTTTAACCGGAAAATGTGTCAAGCAAGTACCATCGATTGTCCATATCATGTGTAAGGTGACTCAGTTCTGCACAATGCCTGAGTTGAAGAGCATCACCTCCCAATGGGCCTAGTGGAAGGAACTGGCCAAAGATATGCCCCTTCAGGAAATGCCCTGCCAAATTGACTTTGTTAGGTATTTATCATGGGTAAACTCAAAAATGGCTGCCAAAACATTAGGATCTTGGTATATTTGAGAATGAGCTCTTCTGTCTTTTAATTGTTACACAACAGGATCCATTGCTTCTAGAACTATTTCTCAGTTTATGATGATAAAATGATATGATCTATTTGGTGGAAAGACATACACCCCTGCTTGCTACAGTAGGAAGTTAGGTGTCAGTTTATTCACATTTAAAAAGTATATAGCTAAATTGAAAGTAAGCATATGTGTGTTTGTGGAAGGTGAGAGAGTCAGTTTCCTTTTCTGAGGATGAGGTGTGATTTTTCAAAGTGAACAGTCAGGTTTTACTCCTCAGCGGGTTGCATTCTGTCAAGTAGTGGGACGGTTCCTTTTGAGCTGTTTCCCTGCTGACACTACAGAGGGAGTGGCAATTGCTGTGGCCACGAGAGCCTTTTCCTCACTGAGTGCAACACCATTGCCTTCTACTGGTAACCTTTAGTTGTGGTCACTGAAGTGTGAATTTCATATAATTTTCACATGTCACAGAATACCCCTCTTTTTTGTCTTTCAAAATTTTTTTGAGAAGTAGAAATCATTCTTAACTCATGAGCCACCAGAAACAGTTGGAGTTCTCGTATCCCTCACGTAGTCTTTATCAGAATGAATCGTCCCATCCTGGTAAGAGAGGAAGGATGTAGATGAGAAGATAGGTGTTCTGTGTGCGGCAGAAATGGAAATCATAAACGGCAGGTGAGAAACGAGTGTTTATACATCACTGTTGTACGCAGGGGTGACACTGAAGTAAGGCTGGCGAGTGGGCTCTGGCTTTAGAAGGAATTTCGAAAGCTGTGGGCCCCAGGGAGGAAGGAGTTGAAGTTTCTACAGAGAGAAGAACTTGTGGAGAGGAGAGAGAGCAAAGCAGGCGACCAGGAGACGCTCCCCTGCCTCCCAGACAGCAGAGAAGCAGAAGAAACGGAGGCGGTTAGAGGAGCTCTGAGTGTGAAGCAGTGTGTGCTGAGGTCTTGGCTTGTGTGCAGGGCAGTCAGGCGGGAAAATTAGTGCCTTGTCTGATGGCCTTGATGTTAGTTCATGAGGAATATAGTAGGCCGGTATGGATTGGGAACTTGAGAAATACTGTGACTGCATTAGTAACAAAATCACCAACAGCTATAAGACGAGGATGAGATTTCATGGCTCCTGTTAGCAAATCTTGTTCTTCTTCTGCGTGACCAGGGAAGAGGTCAGCGTTCAGAAGGACGGGGCCTCAGCTGTTTGGTTCAGGACTGGGATGAGGTGAGTGAAGGGATCAGTATTACTGGTTTTTCCTTCGTCTTGGCTTCCCACGTGGCTTGGCATGGCAGTGTTGCTGATTCTGTCTTCATTTGAAATTCTCATGTTTTGCTAATCATGAATTTTGGGGAGTTATTTGATTTTAAGAATATTACGTCAAAATGTTTGTGAGGACCTCTGTTTTGGGTGCCCTTCCATGTTGTGCCCAGGAGAGTGTCTCGCTTGCCTCACTCATCCCACCTGATGCCAGTTCTAGTTTATTGAAGGAACAGTGAGGTCTCCCAGAATTGACGGTTGGCTTGGGGAACAGAGCCAACGAGCAGAGAATCCTGACTCCAAGGATCTCAGACAGAGGAGCTTGAGATGAAGGACCTGGCATTCTGTGTAGTGAAGCCTGGAAGGAGACAGAGAGGGACCAGCACATCAGTGCGCGAGCATGCTCTTTCGTGTCTCCATCAAAATGCTTGCAGAAATAGGAAGAGACGCAGCATCACGAACTGGCAGGGCCCAGGATGTTCCTCGGTCTTCCGCCAGACACAAGGAAGAGCTTCTACAAACTAAACTGCAAATGGAGTTTGGAGGCAGACTGGTAGTAGAGCAGGGTATGATGGTGGGAGGCGGTTTTCTGAAGTTGTTTTTTGTTTTTCTTTTTAATTTCACTGCATGCCTGTCCCTTTAAGATACCAAACCTTTGCGGGAAGAAACCTATTTTCTGCTCTGAGTGGGTTGCTTTCTGACAGAGAGGACTATTTTCTGACCACACTGACCCCTTGTGCCTGACTCTTCACTCACTAGTGCCCTGCTTTATTCAGAAGTGAGGTCCCTGTGGCACATGCCTGTGGTTCCAGCAACTTGGAAGGCTGAGGCAGAAGGATTGCCTGAACTCAGTAGGTCAAGGCTGTGGTGGCTGTGAGTGTGCCACTGCATTCCAGTCTGGGCAACAGAGTGAGACTCAAAAAAACTCACACACACACACACACACACACAAAGAAGTGAAGTCCCTGGTAAGGTAGTATGGCCAAGGTAGAAGAAGGTAGGTTCTGGCACATTTCATTCAGAAATATAGGATGAACACCAAGAAGGTGCATAAAACCATGCTGTCTGGCATTGTATGTTTCTTGGTGTATTTTTAAAGAGAAGATCTGCTTCAGTTTGTCCAGTATTTATTACTTTTTATAGATAGGCAGGTTGTGGAGCCCAGATGAGCTTTTCCTCTTAGAACCATAGTAGGCAAATAACAGTATTAGAAATGCAAAGGTCAAGCATGGTAGCTGACACCTGTAATCTGAGCGCTTCGGGAGGCTTGGAGTTTGAGAGCAACTTGGGCAATGTAGCCAGACCTCATCTCTACGGAAAAATAAAAATATGAGCCAGATATGGTGGCACACACCTGTAGTCCCAGCTACTTGGAAGGCTGAGGTTGGAGGATCGCTTGAGCCCAGGAGTTCAAGGCTGCAGTGAGCTGTGATCGCACCACTGCACTCCAGTCTGGCAACAGAGCAAGACTCTGTCTCTGAAAGTAAATAGGAAATTTGGCCAAGGCTTTTAAGATTTGATAGAATTAAATACAGACATGTGGGTAATGAAGGAAGCCAGGAAATTAATGTGATGCTACACCCTCTCTCCAATTTATGAGGAAAGAGCAGAGCTGACATCTTCAAGAATGAGTAGATGGTCAAACAAAACCCAAAGACTCATTAGTATAAGAGAAGGGGAGCATTTTCTTAGGGGAGAGAAGAAAGACGTTTTGGGGAAAGACTTAAATCTAGAAAAAATAAGTAAATTTCATTAAAATATGCTTGTTACTTCCCATAAGAAAACATTTTTTTTGAAACAGAATGAAAGGTGTTGAAAGACTGAGTTGAAAAAAAACTCGCTTGAGATACCGGAAAAGATAAAGAGGGAGCTGGGAAGAGAAAATGAGAAGATGTTCAAATGTGACGGCAGAAAGGAAATCTCTGTTCCAAGTAGTGAGGAACAGAGTCAGTAAGGCAGAAGTTTGAGGCCTGGGTGGGAGGGCCCAATGCAGGAGGGTGTGGAATGGAGGTAGATGCAGCCACAGCAGAAGTCCCTCCTGGAGACCTGAAATTGTGGGAAGGAGGTTGCAGAAGTTGGGAGGCCCATTCACGAGGGCCTTGGCTTGTTTGGTTGGGGAGTTTAGGTTTGAATTAGGAATCAGGTAAAATCAAACACACACAGGCACACAGAGTATTGCAGGCCCTTGATCTGTGCCTCACGTTGGCAAACATGATTTGTTGGAAGATTATTCTGGTAATCGTTTTGAAACTATGGAGGGAGAAAACAAAGGCAGATACTGAAACTTCTGAGATGTGAAAGTCTGGGTTAGCTTAGGAAGCCGGCGAGTAGAGTGGTGGCCTTGCAGATGAAGAGTGATGTAGCTGAGTGCGTGGTGGATCATAAGTCAGCATCCTCAGTCCCTCCGGGATGAAGGAGGGAAATGCAGGAATCCTCCAAGTCTTGGGGCTGGGAGAAGCCAGACTGCACGAGAGCACAGGAGCAAAACTTGTTGGAAAGGTGCAGAAGGAAGACTTGCAGTCAACAGAGGCGTGTGTGCACATGCGTGCGTGTGTAAAGAAAACGTGAGCTTCCTCCCTGGAAATGAAGTTACGCTGTGCTTACATGAGTGCACTGATGTTAACGTACCTGAGAATAACATACACTGTAAACTCCCTAATTATACTGCCTTGTCCTACACTGTGCTTGAATCAACTTACTGTGGGATGGTATTTTCTGTGCTTTATTTGCAAGTTAACATTTTAATAATTATCATAAATAGTTACCTGATTTGCATATTGTGGTTCATAATCCAACTGTTCTGTGGATCAACCACAGTTCTCTTGTTGTTCATGCCAAGACTTCTATATTAGTCTGAATAATCTCTCATAGACTGCGTTTCTGTTTCCAGTTCTCTGAGCTTTTTTTTAAACTCTAAATATAGTGCTTTTTTAATAAAAAAATTGAATCCTGCATGTGCTAGTATAATAATCTCTCTGACCTACTATTATATTGAAGCTAATTTTTAAAAAATTATCAACATTTCTATTATTATTATTTATTCATCTTTGTAATCTTCATCAGCCAGTGAGCTTGATATTCAAGTTATATTCAAGCAATTTATCGTGTTTTTGTCTTTTCAGATATATATCAAATATATGCAGGATTGGGCATTTGTGCTAAGAAAGGAAAATTTGGAAAGTAGGTTACCTTTTGAATGTCAAACTGTAAAATGTGTGAAAATAGATAATGTGGTAGAAATGGTCATGCTGAGGGGGCAAATGGCTGAGAGACTAGCTCAAGAACTCAGCTGTAATCCAGCAGTGGCACTACCATGCTTAGGGGAAAACTGAATCTGTGTGGAAGAGAATTGGCAGGAAACGGAAAGGATTAAGTGCTTGTAATGACCATATGAGCATTCGCCACCGGAGGGGCAATGGTTTTGGAGAGCCACAGTGTTCTCAGCTTTTATTCCCAAAGACGTGAAAGGTAACTGCATTAAGTCAGAAGAGTTTTGGAGCCACTGAAATAGATTCTTCTCATCCCCTCTTTGGTGTTTTCCTTTTCAATTTACCTTCTCAAACTTTGACTTTCCCAGGTAGCTTTTCTTTCTTTCTCTTTTTTTTTTTTAATTTTTAATTTTAAGTATGTGGGGTACAATTCAGGGTTAAGTATACAAATGTTCACTATGCAGGTACCCTTGGTGATAAGGTCCCATGTAGCTTTTCCTACATGTAGAGATTACAGAGGTTAGGCTCTTGTAAATACCCATCTTTCCTCTCCCAATTTCTTTGGCTTCCCCAGAACACATTCATTAATTGGCAGATATGCTTTAATGTCTTATATGAGCAGAGTTGGCTTGAAGTACCAGACTCCTGGACAATCTGATGTCCTGAAAAATGTGACTTCTGGGATGTAAGAAGTGAATGCTTAACACCTGAGTGTGAGAGGAGCAAGTTTTAGATAGCCACATTCCATGAAGCCCACCTTCAGGTCGCATACTTCTCTCATGTAATCTAGTCAGCTACATCCTGCTGCATTTCAATTTCCATCTTGTCCTCATCCGCTATTTGCTAGAAAGAATAGGGTCAAATTTACAAGGAAAACACCATTTTTTTCTCTAAGGCCTTGTGCGTTCAATTCATCTTTCTGTTACCAGCCGTTCATCTGTGACCAGTGAATAGTCATTCTTGTTCGTTAACCCTGGACTTATCCTTGTTTTTGTTTTTTTAAGAGACAGATTCTCACTGTGTTGCCCAGACTGGCCTTGAATTATTGGGCTCAAGCAATTCTCAGGCCTTGGCCTGCAGGGTAGATGGGACTACAGGTGCGCACCACCGTGCCTGGCCATTAACGCAGGCCTTAAAACTCTTCCCTAAACACAAGTGACTGTTGGATATTCATTAAGTCTGCTTTATAGTAGTGTTTTTCAATTTCTGAAATATTCTCTATAAAAAAGTATTGTTGAACTAAGTAACATGTATTTATCTTACTCTTATCTGTATTATCTATAGTCCCATGCAGTGTTTTTTACGTTTAAGTCATTCAGTTAAACTACAGTATTCATGTAAACCTAACTGCAAAAAAATATGATCATGAAATGTTTTTCTCTGACCTAAGGATACTTACGATTAGAAATTGGGTCCATTTGTCTTGGTGGGTTTGGTGTGGCTAGACATTAGTTAGCAGCTTAACTTTGGCAGAATGAAGATACCAGCTTCTGGCAGCACAATGTGTGCAAAACGGTCGGCTTTAACTGGAGAGTTGACCAGTGAGTGAGCTGATGTGGAAAGTGATGATAGGAAGCTCTGAACACTATGATACATAGAGTTAAATGTAAGTACTCCCCATCTTGCAACGATAAAAAGCTGTACAAACACCAAAAAGTGAATCCACTGAGTGCTGAAACTGCAGGTCAGTGAAAGGCCCCAAATCTAGACAGAGACAGATGTCTGTGGAGAAAGGGGCATCTTGCAAGCAGTTACTTTCTGGATAAGACCCAGCGGGACACACCTGTAGGAGAGACCTGCTAAGGTGGGCATTGCATTGCTAGATACCAAGTGTGTACTGGTGAGAACAACAGACTTCCTGGGAGCCACACATGCAGAGGGAAGCCGCGCCATCTTTCAGGTTTCCTTGTGCACCCCATCAGTGTCGCCTGCAGTGAAGCCCTGGGGCAGCATGGAAGCCACAGCATGGGAGGGGGTGGGGCAGCACATACTGCCAGATTCTTCTCCCTATGGTCTCTTCAGGAACAAAGCCATCCTGGGTCAGAACTGTGACAGTCACCATTGCCCTTAAGCACTGTTGGAATCCCTTTGCTGCCGGGGTGTAGGAACTGGGGGGAAAATCTCAACCTCTGAAGCTAGGTGTGATACCTACAGAGATAAGAGCTAGACCTGGGGAGGAAAAGGATCTCTGAGAAGGTCAGATACCTCAGATCCAGGGGCTGAATCAGAAGGTCAAAGAATACCCTCCCCCATTCCTCACTCCCTGCTACTAGGAGAACAAGTGTCAAATAATAAGTTAATTGGAAAATAGAGACCGTTCGTGAGTACAAAGGAAAGACTTAAGACTCAGTGTGTAGTAGTTATGAGAATGAAAAAAATCTTTTGATAAACTAAATCCCTTACCCCAAACAAGGTATCACTTATCTGTGTCAGCCTATGGTGCATTGAGGGTAAACATTGCAACAACAAACCTCAAACCTACGTCACCACCTAGTTATATTAACTCAAACACCCTTGCTAAAGTCTCAGCAGAAGGAAGCATGTGCCCATATCCAAGCAATAAAAACTACCTTTACCGGGCTTGGTGGCTCAGCCTGTAATCCCAGCACTTTGGGAGGCTGAGGTGAGTGGATTGCCTGAGCCCACGGGTTTGAGACCCACCTGGGCAACTTGGCGAGACCTCATCTCTACAATAAATCAAAAATTAGCCAGGCGTGGCAGTGCGCGCCTGTAGTTCCAGCTACTCGGAAGGCTGAGGCGGAAGGATCGCTGGAGCCCAGCAGGTCGAGGCTGCAGTGGCCGGGAGCGGCCACTGCACCCCAGTCTGGGCGATAGAGTGAGACTCCAACTCAAAAAAATAAAAAAATTTAAAAAACTACCTTCATCTTTGCCGTCATATACTTGAATGACGTTAATACACAGGAACTTCAGCAAAAGTTAATAAAGCATATGTAACAGGCAAGAGACACACAAATACAAACATACGCCCGCACACACACAAACTCTCAAAACAGGCAAAGCAATCAGAACCAGAATGCAAATGCAGACCTTGGACCTTTCAGTATTCTTGAGCCACTATGAGTAATGTGTTACCAGTTGTCAGGGTACAGCTAGGGTGAGGGTGGAGGGATGTGGATGGAGAGGGGAGAGGGGTGCAGCACTGCTGGAGCTGGTGTGCCGGAGGTGCACGCTGGTCTCCAGAGATCCGGGCAATACAAAGAATTGCAACACACAAGGAGGTGAAAGAAGAAAAGATTTATTTAAGAAAGGTTCGCTTTTTACAGACAGGAAGTGGGCCTACACTTTAGATGTGTGTGGCCCCATAGCCACCCCAAGCCCCCGCTTAAATCCTTTCCCTTGGAGTTGTTGCAGTCAGGTAGGCATGACTGCTGTGACTTCCTTATTGGCTGTCTGAATGTCTTGGAGACCCTGTGACACAGAGACCCACCAATGTCTGCCCACATGATCACAGCCCCTAGAGAAGGGTGTGTCAAGGATCCCAGTGCTCCTGTACATTTCTGAACAACACTCCCGAGCCAACAGAGGGTGCATCTTCCTCTATTTCCTATGTACTCCCAGCAGGCAACCCTGCGATCTGCAGAACTTCTGTAATCACAAATTTTGTGATTTGCACAACTGCCCAATGCACGATGTCCCAGGCCTTGTAAACTCCCTTTACTCTAGGCAAGCTATGAGATATCTCTGATACCTGGCACTAGGAAGTCTGGGCTTCTGAAAAGACAAAGTCGGCAAACTTAATCTTTACCTAAAGTATGCACTTCTCCAAAACATAGATTTCCCATCGTTGTGTCAAGGTTTAGGAACAAGATTAAAAAATGCATTTCCCACTCTCGGTCTGTCCTTTCATCAATTTTTTTCTTTTTGAGTTGGAGTCTCACTCTGTTGCCCAGACTGGAGTGCAGTGGCACGCTCCCAGCCACTGCAGCCTCGACCTGCTGGGCTCCGGCGATCCTTCCGCCTCAGCTTTCCAAGTAGCCAGAATTACCGCAGCCTCGACCTGCTGGGCTCCGGCGATCCTTCTGCCCCAGCCTTCCAAGTAGCCAGAATTACAGGTGCGCACTACCATGCCTGGCTCATTTTTGCTTTATTACAGAGACAAAGACAAGGTCTCGCCAAGTTGCCTGGGTGGGTCTCGAACTCGTGGGCTCTGGCAATCCACTTGCCTTGGCCTCCCAAAGTGCTGGGATTACAGACTGAGCCACCAAGCCCGGCCCTATCACCAGTTCCAGAAATCTGACTGGTGTGCAAGGTCACTTGTTGAATTTCAGCAGAGAGGTAAAAATTTTATTTACATTGAATGGAATTTCTAG
>CAUYQG010172498.1:0-36188 GCA_963574415.1 Tarsius wallacei
ATCCACTCACCTCAGCCTCCCAAAGTGCTGGGATTACAGGCTGACCCACTGAGCCCGGCCCAGTGTCCTATTTTAAATAGAAATAATAGTACCTGTTATACAGGGTATTAATGAATAAGTGAGATAATTGTAAAATGCTCAGCAAGGTGCAAGGCTGAACATTAAACAGCAGCCACGATGATCATGATCATTATTATCTGAGGAGCGACTCTACCTGCCTGGCCACCTCCCCAGGACTCTCTCTGAACCTTGTCTGTGTGACATTAATGAGAGCCACGCTGACATTCCTGTCCTGCTGGCTTCTTCCAGCTCAGCCAGTGAGTCTGTGCTAGGCTTCGTCACAGGAGAGCTGCCTGACTTTGGACGAGTCATGCGGCTTCTCTGGGCTTTGATTTTCTCCTTCTCTACCTATCTCAGAGGAACAACTCGGAGTTGCAAACTACAAAGGGCTGTGCAGATGTTGGGTGTCAGCTGGAATGTGGAGGAAGTCATGGGCCCTCTGCCTGTCTGAATAGCAGGAAGTGGGTAGGAGGATCAGATCAAGCCACTTTGCTGATGATACTTTTGTTGAATGAAGGGCCACTTGCTGAGCAGATGAGTGAGCAAATTTAGCAATTTTCTTTCAGTGTCTGGTTGCAAGTTAGAATAAAGTTGGTGTAGTGCAGGGGTGGTCAACAGGTGATGTCTTGTTCATTCAAACCCGAAGATTGCTGATTATGCTGAGGATGCTGAGGCTGGACTCGAGTGTGGTGGGAAAGAATGTTCTGGACTCAGCAAAAGATATACACATACACGCATATATATGTAGATACAGGGTCTCACTATGACTACTCTGATCTCAGACTCTTGGCCTCAAGAGATCCTCCCAGCCTGGCCTCCCCGAACACTGGAATTAAAGGCATAAGCCACCATGCCTGACCCTCCCAGCAAAAGATAGCAGCAACTTCCATGCCAGGCACTTGCCTTCTCTGGCTTTGTGGGCACTTTAAACCCCAGCCCAATCCTTACCTTTCAACTTGAGACCCTTGTCCGCCCCAAGTTTTTCCAGCACTCGGGTCCACAGGCCTCTGGGGATGGATCTTCCCTTTGACGCCATGAGCACTATGGAACTGAGTGAGAAGGGACCAGTTAGATGACTACAGTGAGGGAGCCAGGGGGACGGGGAAGGATGCTGGACTGTGCACGGTGGGACGTGAGTTGGCAGTGCCCTGTGGCCCAGCCCTGGATCTGAGAAAGGGCAGCCTCTCCTGCGAGCCGAGCTGACGGGCTCTTTCCATGTGGTGACGAACATCCTGACTCCCTCCCACGCATCTGGCCACAGTTGGTGCCCATGGCCTTCTCTAAGCCTGCACTTGGCTCACCACTTTTACATATCTGTCCCCAAAGAGGACAAAGTATGTACACAGAGATCACACCGCCTGGGGGCCAGCACCTACACCAGGGCTGGGCACAGTAGGACTTCAATATGCATTTCTTCATAGGAATGCTCTTAGCCCTGTTGGAGCAGGGTCGGAGAGAAACATGGTGACACAGAAAGCTGGAACAGGAGGAAGCAGAGGGGAATGAGGAAGAGGGGAGCGAGGGAAGAGGGAGAGCACCCATCAATCCTAAAGCCATAAATCCAGGAGCTCCTGACACAGTGCTAGAGCCTTTGGGACCAGCTGCATTGGCGTCGCCTGGGGTCTTAGAAGCACAGAACCCATCTACCGCAGACCTTCTGAGTCAGAATCTGCATTTCAACAAGCTCTCCAGGTAACTGTGCTCATTAAGGGACGAGAAGCCCTGTGCTAGAAGGTGTTGCCTGGGGCCCCTGTTTTTTGGGGGTCTTCTTTCACTGGTCATAGCTAGCCTTCTCTGAGCTGCAGGAAGAGCAGGGCCGGGTTTGAGATCTTTCAGGGAAAAGCATCATAGAGTAAGGTTGCACCAAGAGCTCAGGTTGACCTCTTATGTTTATTTATTTATTATTTATTTTTATTTTTTGAGGTGGAGTCTCACTCTGTCGCCCAGGCTGGAGTGCAGTGGCATGGTCAAGGCCACCGCAGCCTTGACCTGCTGGGCTTAAGTGATTCTTCTGCTTCAGCCTTCCAAGTAGCTGGAACTACAGGTGTGCACCAGCTAATTTTTTGATTTATTGTAGAGATGAGGTCTCGCCTAGTTGTCCTGGCTAGTCTCGAACCCCTGGGCTCAGGCAATCCTCTCATTTAAGGCTCCTGAAGTACTGGGATTACAGGATTGAGTCACCATGCCTGGCACCTCTTATGTTTATGTCACCTCCCTCTCTGGTCAGGCAAGACAGGGTTACTGCCTTCATTTTGCAAGTGGGGAGACTGAGGCAAATTGTTGCAAAGTATCTGAGAGGAACTGCCAAAGTGGGAAACTGCTCCCAGAAGGGGTAGGAGGTCTGGAGCCCTGCCTGTGCTGAGCCTGAACGTTCTGACTTGCAAAAGTCCAACTCGGGAACAAGGGGTGTCTACTCTTTGCCTTGGGGTGTATCCAGGCCAAAGTGCTGAGAAAACAGGCTCCATAGCAGCAAACACAGTTCCCGGGGCCTACAGGAGGAGTGAGCACCTCCCTCTGGAACAGGAGCTCCCAAGGCAGAAGCCCCATGGGGCTTCCAGTTCTCAAAGGAACGTTGTAACCACAGACCACAGCCCAGACATGGGAAGACCACATGGGATTCTGGAACCCGCTGTTACCTCCATCTGTGTCCCATTGGGAGCAGCAGAAATGCTCTTAGAATGCAAGGGCTTGTGTGGAGGGATGGGGAGGGGGTTGGGGGCCGCCCCAGGCTCTTCGGGAAGGCTGGAGAGGGAGGCCCAAAGGATTGGTGGGGGAAGTCCCCTTAAGAAGAGAGGGCTTATTCCTAGCACATCATCCACTCGATCTCAGGCTCTGCTCCAAAGAGGCTGATCCACATTGCTCCATGTCGGAGCAAAGGCTAAGGGCCCTTTGGCTGAGTCAGCCTTCTTTCTGAGGGGTCTCTAGAGCTGGTTATGCCGTCCTGTTAGGGATCTGGGTTAGCTCACAGGCGTGGGACAGGGAGAAGGGCTTCTTGCACCACCACAGCCTCCTGACAGCACCCAGAAGCTCGCCTGCCCATGGTAGATGCACTTCTTGGTCTGGCATGTGATCCCCATGGCCTCTCTGCCCCTGCACCTGTCAGCAGAGTCTCCCACAGGGTGGTGGGGCAGAAGCAGCTCCAAGAAGCCATCCTCAATTTTGGGGGGTGAACATCTGCCCTCACCTTTCCCCGGGACACTGGAGGCCCTGTGGTTGGGTGGGAAGGGTGAGGCGTGGCCTGCCTTGCCCCATTTCCTGCTGCTTGCCATGAGGTCAGAGAGGGGTCTGGTGGAACCCAGATTTTGTCCCATCCCAGTAAGGGCTTTGCCCAGAGATGTGCATAGGGGCTGCTCTCACACACTGTCTTATACACTGTTCCTCCAGGGCGGCTCTGCATCCTAGTTTCTTCTTTTTATTATTTTTATTTTTTGACCTTTTTGTAGACAAGGTCTTGTGTCATGTGGCCCAGGCTGGTCTTGAACTTCTGGGCTCAAGCCATCCTCCTGCCCGGCCTCCCAAAGTGCTGGGATTATAGGCATAAACCACAGTGCCCAGCCCATTCTAGTTTCTTATTCCAAGCTTCTGCATCCCCTTTCATTTCGAGAAAAAGTCCTCTGGACAAAAAAGGTTAGAAAACTACTGAACTCTGGATGAAAAATATATATTTCCCAAATTCGTGAATCTCATCCTTCTGTATGAATCTGCACATGAAAAATAAGATGCCGGAGAAGCATCTGATGGGGGAACGGAGGATGGACTACACGTGGGTAAGCAGAACTGCGTTCTGTGGATTCTCATGGAGTGTGAGTTCACTGCATGCCCACCACAGAATCTGGAGAGTGCATTCGCTTTCATTCAGTAACTCTTTCCTCTGCACCTGCTCTTTGGGTCTTGGACTTGACACTTAGGCTTCCAACCAGGTTGTGGGCCCTGCACATTTAACCAGCTGGGCTCTGTGCTAGAAATGCAAGGGCGAGTTAGACATGGCCCCAGCATGGAAGACGACATACCCCTGCTAGGGCAGCAGACACATCCGCCAGTCCTGTTGTGAGCAGTGCTTTAGCGGAGGCAGGCCTTTTGGGCCGGATTGGAAGAGACCTCACCCATCACCGAGGAGGCAGTAGAGAATGACCAGAGATCACTAAGTAGAGGACACATGTGGTCCCCAATCTAAGAGTTTCAAACCAGCAGACAGTATGGAAGAGGGACAAGAGCGGAGGTGATTGGAAGAGGGAGGCCCATAGGAGGCTGTGCCAGCGGTGCTGGTGATAGACAGAGAAGGTCTGGACAGAGCAGCAGCAGAGAGGATACTGGCGAGAAAACTGGCAGGAAAGCAGTGATGCAGGTAGCTTGACAGGTGCGGTGACAGAGAGTGGGCAATGAAGGAGAGAGAAGAGTCATTGAGGTGTCCAGATTGGTCCAATTATCACGGTGGATGGAAACAATTTACTTAAAACCAGGGAGTCAGGAGGAGAGGTTGGTTTGGGGCATTAAACACCTAAAAAGGCTAAGAATTCAGTTCCATACGAGACGTCCAGGTGGCGTTCTCCAAGTAGCAGCTGGATCAGAATGTCTGGTGCTTAGGAAGGCGATCTGGGCTGGAGAGACTCAGAAGCCACCAGCACTTGGACCGTTTTGTAGGTGTGGGAGGGGATGAGATCATGGCGGGAGGGTGTGTAGGGAGCAGGAGCAGGGCCCGGGCAGCTGGCCCACATGCTGCAGGGCTGTCCCGTCTCCCCAGCCCGACCTACATTCATAGCAACCCTGGCTCCAGTGCCAGTGTTCATGGGCCCGCCCAGCACTCAGGACACGCAGGCAGACTCTAGAGACCCCCTGGGCTTCTCCAGACTGCTCTGCAATGAGGGCCTCTGTGAGAGGGAGGGGGCTGTTGTCCAGGGGTTTGCTAGGCCACCGGCCAGTGCCGGAAACAGAGGCATAAACTCACTTGTCAGGCATGGCCGCCACGTAATTGAAGAGCTGCCACGGAATGCCCTGCAGGATAGCATTCCTGAAGCTCATGTGGCTCACCACGTGGCCTTGGCGCCCGTCGATCACCACCACCTGGATACCGTCCTCCGAGCTGGGATACCTCCTCCCATCCACCTGCAGAGCCAGAGAAACTGAGTGTGAGGCGGGGTCCTCAAGTCCCCCCAGGTTCTCCTGCCCAGGTGATTCCCACGAAGACCCTGCAGACAGACGTTGCCTGTGCTACTGTTCAAAGCCAAAACTGACTTATCTCAATTCCTTGTAGCCCTCTGTAGTGGATCAAATAGTGAGCCCCCCAAAAACATATCCACTTGGGACCTGGGAACGTGACTTAATTTGGAAACAGCATTTTTGGAGATGGAATTCGGTTAAGATTTTGAGATGGAATCATCAGATCTTTAGGGCAGACCCTAAATCCAATGATAGGTGTCCTTATCAAAGAAAGGCAGAGGCAGTTGTGAGACTCAGACACTGAGGAGAGAAGGCCTTGTGAAGACAGGCCATGACTGGAGTGATGTGTCTGCAAGCCAAGTAGCATCAAGGTTGCCAGAAACCAGGATAGGCATGGAACAGATTCTCTCTCAGAGCCAGAAGGAGCCAGCCCTGCCAACACCTTAGTTTTGAACTCCTGGCCTCTTGAACTGTAAGAAAATAACTTTCTCTTGTTTTAATGGAAGGCACCCAGTTTGTGGTGATTTGCTGTTGTGTTGTTTAAATTTTTGTGAAATCAGGGTCTCACTATATTGCCCAGGCTGGTCTTGAACTCCTGGCTGCAAGTGATCCTCCCACCTCAGCCTCCCAAAACTCTGGGATTACAGGCGTGAGCCACCACACCCAGCCTGTGGTGATGCGCTGCAGCAGCCTAGGGGACTAATGCCACCTCGCAGCGAGCAAACGTAAGCCCTGCAGGGCCAGAGTTGCTTACTTCGATGTAAGCAAAGTCGTTCCGCAGGTGGAAGAAATGCTGCTTGGCACTCTCCATCTTTACCTCCAAGAAGTGGTCCTTCGTCTTCTGGAAAACAAATAGAACCCGATGCAGTTGTTAGTTGTGGGTGGTCATGCTCCTTGTCTCCCCAGGGCCCCGGCCCCAGGCAATGGTTTGTGGAGCTGAGAAAGGGACCCCCTTGGGCTGGGCCCGACTGAAGGCAGAGGGGCCCAGGCTCACCATCTGCCACTCACCAGCTGAGAACCAAAGAGCTTCTTGGGCATCGGCACGTCCACCACAGCCCTCTCGGCGAACTTGGGGTAGGCAGTGGCTGTGCAGTCGCTGACGCTCGCGTTCTTTGGGATCAGAGCTTTAATCTTGATTCTTTCACAGCCTTTCACAGAGCAGAAGGCAAACTTCTCTCTCTCGTTCTGAGCTTTCAGATTCAGGAACAGAAGCCTGCACACAGGGAGCGTAGCTGGGCGTTTGCTTTGGCATCCAGAAGCTCCTCCTCCCCATCCTCCACGTCCTTCTCCCCGCCCTCCCGGGACATTGACCATGTTCCTGTCACTGTAGTTAGACCCAGCAGGCCTTACAAAATGGAGCCATGCCTACTAGAGGGTTATATGTAGTTGGAGAAATAAAAAAACAAATACATTGAAGGAAAAGCTAATAATAATGGCAATTATATTCTGAGCATGTGCTATATGCCATGCCATGCCCATGCCATATATTAACCCATCTCATTTAATCCTCAAACAATCCTCTCCAGTAGGTACTGTTATCATCCTGGTTTCCTGGATGGGGACATCATGGCTCAAAGAAGTGAAATGACTCTCCCAGGACCACGCAGCTGGGAAGGGACAGAGCTGGGACTTTCCATCCCATCCTTGTGCCTGGTGAGGAAATGCTCTGTTCTCCTAACTCTACTTTTCTCCAAACCACAATTTATTGCAAAATTTATTTTATATCCAATTAAAAATAATCCTTAATACTGTGAAGGAAGCTGACCAGCGTTACAGGGAGAAGATGAGGAAACCACAGTACCGACTTGGAATTCATCATCACCATTCTTTAGCTCAGAAAAACACGGTCAAGCTGAGTCCCACGTTGGAACATTAGCAGCTGTGATGTGGACTACCTGGCATTGACACCCTCTGGGAGCTGACCCTCCACTGAGCCCAGTCAGACCAGGAAGCCAGATTTGTACCAGGAAGCCAGGACCTCCAAGACCCACAACACAGCTGATTGGACCAGATACACACTGGACTCACAGAGGAACCACTGATTGGCTCCTCAATGAGCAAGGAGATTCTCCCTCCACGAGACCCAGTGGGTCTTGTCAACTACTGGTTCATGCCTGAACTAAAAGGCCACATGGATTCAACACGGGTGCAATCGTGTTGTGCCCCATGCCTGCTGAGGAATCAAGAAGGCAGTTTGCAACAAGAAGCCAATTCAAGAGGCCCAGCATGCATGGGCACGTGTGTGAATGTGAGAAAGAGAGGTACCCCCCTAGGGGCTTTGCTGTTTCAGCACCAGAGCCCAAGAGGCCCAGTGAGGATTTTATTTCTTGAAGATAGCTTGGTTTCCTTTCAGAAGCACCTTTACTTTATTTATTTTATTTATTTTTTGAGACAGGGCCTTGCTCTGTTGCCCAGGTTGGATTGTAGTGTTGTGATCATAGCTCACTGCAGCCTTGAACTCTTGGGCTCAAGCCTCAGCCTCCCAAGTAGCTGGGACTACAGGTGCATGCCACCACACCTGGCTAATTTTTTTTTTTTTTTGAGATGGAGTCTCACTCTTGTTGCCCAGGCTGGAGTGCAGTGGAACATTCACGGCCACCACAGCCTTGACCTGTTGGGCTAAGGCAATCCTTCCGTCTCAGCCTTCCAAGTAGCTGGAACCACAGGCACACGCTACCATGCCTGGCTAGTTTTTATGGTTTATTGTAGAGACGAGGTCTCACCAAGTTGCCCAGCCTGGTCTCAAACCCCCGGGCTCAGGCAAGCCTCCCGCCTCAGCCTCCCAAGTAGCTGGGACTACAGGTGCATGCCACCATACCCGACTATTTTTTTTAAAAATTATTCTTAGAGACGAGATCTCACTCTGTTGCCCAGGCTGGTCTTGAACTCCTGGGCTCAAAGAATCCTCCTGCCTCAGCCTCCCTAAGTGCTGGGATTGCAGGTGTGAACCAACGTGCCCAGCCCTGACATTTGGTTACCACAGTAAATGTTATCTATTTTTGAATTTCATACAAGAGTATCATACAATATGGACCTTTTAGGGTCTTTTGGGGGGGGGGTACTACATTGTATCTCTAAGATTTATCCATGTTTAATTATTTTTTCTAGAAATTCTTTAGGTTTTTTTTTTTGTTGTTGTTGTTGTTGTTTTGAGTTGGAGTCTCACTGTCGCCCAGGCTGCCATGTAGTGGTATGCTCCTGGCCACTGCAGCTCCTAGGGTCAGGCGGTCCTTCCATTTCAGGCTTCTAGGTAGCTGGAACTACATGTGCACACCACCACACCTGGCTAATTTTTTAATTTATTGTAGAGATTAGGTCTCGCCATGTTGCCCAGGCTGGTCTTGAACTCTTGGACTGAGGCAATCCACTCGCCTCGGCTCCCCAAAGTGCTGGGATTACTGGCATGAGCCACTGCTCCCAGTCTTTTCTAGAAAGTCTTAAAGTAGAAAAGTGCTATCCTCATTTTGCAAATGAAGATACTGAGCTCACGGAGGATGTTTTTCCAAAACTGTCAGATCTTGATCCTTAATATACTTAGACCTAAGATCCAGGGTCTTTTCGCTAGATCATGCTTTAAATGGCATTAACTACATGGTTATTCTTAGGATTACTGGAAGGCCAGGGGACAAGATGGGGCTAGACACTTTCATGCAGCCAAGTGGGCATCTGCTCACCCTGAGTCCTCATCCCAGTAGTAGTGGCTCCTGCCAGGGTAGCTCTGCTCCACCTTGTCCATCTGCGAGGTCCTCACAAAGGTGCCTGTCTTGGATGTCTGCTTCAGCAGGCGATTGTGAACATCTGAGAGGATGGAGAAGGTGGTGCCCCGCGGGTAGCAGAGCCCCACTCGGATCCAGTCGCCCCTGGGACCGAGAGGAGAGTAGGGTTACAAGCAGGCATGTCCAGGCCACAACACCTTTGGGCATGCCTCGGAGAAACCAAAAAATTTCTGCCAAATACACCTCCATTTTTGTATGGGGAATTTGTTTTTTCTTTCTTTTGTGCATCTCCAGGGCCTACACTGGGGGATGGAACTTTGGCTGGAAAAAGACTTCCTTTTAGCTGGGGTGTAGTCAAAGAGCACAGGATGTGAAGGACCTAGGCTCGACCCCTTTTGAGGCCAGCATGATGGTAGGCCCCTTTCATCTCTTTGAGTCTCATTTTCCACATCTGATAAATGTCCCTCTCACAGGCATACTCTGACAAGTAAATAATGTACACAGAAAATACTTAAACATAAATAACACCTGGATGCCCTCAGCCTAATCACTTTATCTTGTAACACCCAGATATTTTTGCCATTTATTAAGCACTTGGTAATGCCAGGTCCTGGGTAAAATGCCTGTTATATGTTATCTCACTCGATCCTCCTCGCCCTCCTGCTAGGGGATACTGTCCCCATCTCAAAGATGAGGAAACTGAGGTTCCAACAGGTTAGCTGCCCTGCCCACGGTCACCCACGCCCAGAGTGGGGCTCAACCTGTGTCCTCTGATTCTTGGCTCCTGGGTGATGTCAACCCTTCTAGATACTTCCTGCAGGGGTCACATGGGCTAACCTGAGGTCCCTGGAGGGGTAAGCCCAGGCCTTTGCAACAAGACATCATGATCACTACTGGGTTTTTTTTGTTTTTTTTCTCCCTCCACTCAGCCACTCCTGCTGCCATCTTGGAATCGACTCACCCATTAGCACCACTGCTTTGAGCTCAGCCAGGGCAGCGCCCCCAGATCCCAGTGTTCCTGGCTGGGCACCCACTCACCTGTTGAAGTTGATGAGCCAGATGGCCAGCTCGGCAGGAGCTGTCTGGTCCCAGTGGATGGTGTAGCCCTTCTGCAGAGTGATGACCGGCTGGTACTGCTGGTAATGGGTGCTCCTGGTGAGCGCCCCCTCCAGGTAGAGGGGGTGGCTGGGGAAGTCGTTCTTGATGATTTTCATTCGCAGGTTGCTGGTCTTGTAGGCCTGAATGTACATCTTGGAAAACCCAAAAAGGAAACATGCAATGAGGCTATCACAGGGATTATTCCAAGAGCGTCTGGTTAACATCTGACTATAGACTGCACTTTCAAAGGCACTTTCTCTCCACAGAGCCCTTTTTAGAAGACTTAAATGAAAGAAAGGCCAAATAAGGGGACATCTCTTCCTGCTGATGGATGCAGCCCAGCTCTGGCGGTGCAATCCAGCAGATGCTGTCTGTGCATCTTCAAAAAACTGTTCTGCTGAGGAGCTACCAGTGGAAACTTGGGAGGGGTTTGCTTCAGAGTCAGATAGCAAATTTTGGGAAAAGGAGGAAGATGTGGAAGTAGGTGGAAGAGAGAGAGAGAAAGAGAGAGAGAGAGAGAGAGAGAGAGAACTTTGATAATTCTGCTGCAAATGCAACTTGCCTTTAATTGGCCGTTGTTCTGCCTGCATTTGAGAGTGTGTCTGGGGGTGTTCCCTCCCTTTCCCTCTGACTTTCAGTGTCTGACCTCTGCGGCCAGTCCACATGGTGTCTGTACATACAGGGTGAATGAATTGTGCCACGTCTCAGAGAAAAAACTGAAAGCAAGATTGTCAGCCATTGAGTTCCAGAGACCAAAGCACCTGGATGCTTTAGGCCAGTCTTGGTTTAAGACACTGTCCTGCCAGGTGCGGTGGCTCACACCTGTAATTCCAGCACTTTGGGAGGCAGAGATGAGAGGATTGCCTGAGCCCAGGGGTTCAAGACCAGCCTGGGCAACTTGGCAAGACCTCGTCTCTACAGTTAAAAAAAAAAAAAATTAGCCAGGCATGGTGGTACACCGCCTATGGTTCCAGTTACTTGGAAGCTGAGGTGGAGGATCACCTGAACCCCGCAGGTCGAGGCTGTGGTGGCCATGAGTGTGCCACTGGACTCCAGCCTGGGCAACAGAGTAAGACTCTAACTGGAATAAAATGCTGTGTTATACTTTATAGCATATGGCCAAGAGAGACCATCACACCAATGTGCAATGACCTTGTGCCTTTGGAAGAAAGCACTGTCTTCCTCTGTACTTTTATCCTACAAAAGATGGAAAGAGAAACTTCAATCCTGCCCAACTTATGGAATTGTCATGAATATCCAAGGGCAAAAGGCACATTAAAGCATTTTGTAAGTGAAGGAATAAGATGATTTTATTTTCTTTTTTGAGACAGGGTCTCACTCTACCACTCAGGCTGGAGTACAGTGTTGCAATAATAGCTCACTGCAGTCTTGACCTCCTGGACTCAAGTGATCTTACTTAAGTAGCTGGGACTACAAGTGTGCACCACCACGCCGGCTAATTTTTAAAATTTTTCGTAGAGATGGGGGTCTCGCTATGTTGCTCTGCTGATCTTGAACTCCTGGCTTTAGGCAATCCTCCCGTCTCGGGCTCCCACAGTGCTGGGATTATAGACGTGAGCCACTGTGCCCAGCCGGAGGAGATTATTAATAAAAATTAACCTGTTGCCGGTTATGATAACTTGGCAAGCTCCACCAACTGGCCCTTTTCTGAAGAAGACAAACAAGTGTCAGAAAGGAAGGGTGGGAGGTCAAATCAAGGCTCCACATGGGATGCCCAGTCCTTGAACAGTGATGCTGTGTGATTCTGATAGTGTGGCTGCCAGGCTTGAGGGCTTGGTCATCCTTCAATTATCTGGGGCATGAGTCCCAGCTGTCAGCTCCTTCGGACTCCACTTTCCTCCTTACTTGCCTCAGACCCTTCACGTCAACCACTCGCTCCCAGGAGCACGTTGGCCCTTGCCCTTTCCATGCCTGCAGCCGAAGCCTCACCCTGGATCATTCCACACAGGCCCAATTCCCCTCCTGGGGCTCTTGAGCAGGGCTGAGATAATCCCACAGCCTGGGAGAGAGGCGTCTCTGCAAACGCACCATCTCCAGTCTCCACTGGGCTTTCAACACTGCCAGGTGCCCCTTTCACACGCCTCTTGTCAACATTTTGTCTCTACAGAGGCTCTTCCAGGCCTTTATCACTCTCTGCAGGCTACCCTCCTCAGGTCCACTCCCAGAATTCCCAGCACATGACCTCACCCTCTACCACAGAAAGAAACGCCCTCGACTTCCTGCCCCCTGCTCCTGTCTTTCCTCTGGCCCTTCTTGCTGCTAAACGCTATCCCCACCAACTCCTCTGACACCTGCTCCCTCCACCACATCCTGTGTTCCCCTCACCCCCATGGCCCTTTTCCCTCAGCCTGACACTAGCACCCTATCCCATCTTCCCTCATTCCCAAACCACCATCCAGCCATTTTCTAACCCCTAATTCCTGAAGTCCACAGTAGTGATAATGATGCCTGCCTTGTAGGGTGGTTGTGAAGACGTCTTCACTCATACATATGTCCTTCTCCCCCTGGGACCACTTGGTTCACAGTGCTGCTCCCCCATTCTGATGAGTCTTTGTTTCCTCAGGCCTCTCTCCCCTTACTCATGGATATCAGTTACTCATCCAAATATTAGCAGCAATGACCATATAATAATGACTCACTCATATTTTCAGTTCTGCCCCATTCCAGGTACTTTCTAGACCTGCACTGTCCCACATGTAGCCACTGAGCACCAGATGGGTAGGCAGAGTGGCTCAGGGTCTAAATTCTACATTTTATTTTAATTAACTTAAATTTCAGTTTCAAAACAAAAGCGGTGTAAATTTTTTTCTATCCTAATTACCCTGATTTGATCATTACATATTTTATACATGTATCAAAATAGCAAATGTACCCCCAAAGTAAATACAACTATGATATATATTAAAATATCCCAAGAAAGTTTTTCCCTTGAAACATAACTTAATTGTTTTGGTAAGACTACCTTTCACTTTGTGAAAAATTGAGGGGCACATAACATCAATAAGGGTGCTTGATCCTAATCCAGGCAAAATGAGGTCCAATGGGAGGCCCAAACTTTACCTGTAGATAAATCACTTATGTGTCCATTCTGACTTGTACCCCATATCTTTAAAATAAAAAAATAAGCCAGGCATGGTGGCTCATGCCTGTAATCCCAGCACTTTGGAAAGTAGAGGCAAGAGTATTGCCTGAGCTCAGGAGTTTGTGACCAGCCTGGGCAACATGGCGAGACCTTGTCTCTACAATAAATCAAAAAATTATCTGGGTATGGTGGCGCAGACTTGTAGTTCCAGCTACTTGGAAGGCTGAGGTGGAAGGATCACCTGAGCCCAGCAGGTCGAGGTTGTGTTCACTGTGAGTGTGCCACTGCACTACAGCCTGGGTAACAGAGTGAGATTCCAACTTGGAAAAAATAATAAATAAAAATTGAATGGGCTGCAAGTATAATATATGGTGGAATTTGAAGACTTGGAACAGTAAAAAAAAGTGCAGTGTTTCATTAATAATTTTTTATATTGATTACATGTTGAGATGATAATATTTTGAATATATGGAGTTAAAAAATATTAAAATTAATTTCTTATGTTTCTTTTTACTTTTTAATGTGGCTACTAGAAAATGTAAGCTTACCTGTGTGACTTGCATTGACTTTCTGTAGGATAGAGTTGGGGAGGCATTTTACTTGTAGCATCTGAAGCCAGCCCCAAAATCTCACTAGGAAGATTCAACTGACATTCCAGTTTTACAGGTGAGGAAACTAAGACCCCACGAGTATCAGTAATCTGCCTAAGGTCACATAGTAAGTGCTGGAGCCTGACTTGAATTCAAGCATTTGACTCAAAAAGTTCTTTTTTCTTTCTTTCTTTTTTTTAGAGATGGGATGTCACTCTATCATCCAGACTGGAAAGCAGTGACACAATTATAGCTCACTACAGCCTTGAACTCCTGGGCTCAAGCAATCCTCCCACCTCAGCCTTCTGAGTAGCTAGGACTACATTACTGCACCCAGTTAATTTCTTTACTTTTTGTAGACAGGGTCTTGCTACATTGCCCAGGCTGGTCTCAAACTCCTGGACTCCAGTGATCCTCCCACCTTGGCCTCCTGAAGTGCTGGGATTATAGGCATAAGCTGCCAAGGGTTCTTTTTTCTAAGTATTTTGCTTACCAAGTGTTTTGACTGACTTTGTAAAACTCCTATGGGATAAGGGGGGAATATATAAAAAGACAGAAGAAGAAAAAAGAATTCTGTATCTTTCTGGCCTGAGCCAAGCATACAGTAGGCACTCACTGAATGCTTGTTGCAATGAGTGAGTGAGTGACCAGCCCCCAGAGAGGCATCCCCACCTGTGCATAGCGTCCACTGCAGATGGCCCCTCTCCAGTCCGGAACGTTGATGCAGTCTGGGTGCCGGACCAGCCAGTTGTCATCCTTGGTGAGGTAGGAGCCAGGGTACTCGGACACAGAGCCATCAACGTCGTGGAACACGGATGTCTTATCCCCATCCATGTCCAGTTGGTTGAACCAGGGCCCAGGCTCTCCGAAGAACACTCTGGAAGTAATCTAAACAGAGCCCAGGAAAGTTAGGCTGGGCCAGAAGGTGGAGGGAAAGTGCAGCCGTCATCAGGCCAGGGCGAGGTTTCCGATTTCCACTGACATTACAAACTGGCCAAAGCAAAGATGCTGTCGGGCACTACAAGAAACCGCATGGCTGACCTCTCAGACAGAGCTGGAATAACAGTCAAAGGTTCACCGTGCCTCAACTCTCAGACCTCGCACATGCTTTTGGCCTTGGCTCGCTGGGGGGTTGGCTGCTGTGGGTGAGCTTGGATACTGCTCTGATACACAGGCCTAGCAGGCTTCAGGGATGGGAGGAGGGGGACCTTGGAGTGTGAGCGTGTATGTGTGTGTGTGTGTGTGTGTGTGTGTGTGTGTAAGAGAGAGAGGGGTGTTGTGGTGACTGTATGAGAAAGTATATATACACAACACATGCATACACATATGCGGGAGGTATTTGTGTGTGAGAAAATTTGAGTGTGTGACGTGTTTCAGGAAGACAGTCTTGCAGCATGAGCCCCCAGAGATTTCTGTGACTGACCCCTTTCAGCCCTCAGTTGCTTGAGTAAATGAATTAAGTAATTTAAGTTTCCATCTTTTCCCTCCGCCTGCCAGTAACTGGGCAGACAGGCCAAAGGAGGAGGAAGAAAAGGCCTGGGAATCCACACCCTGAAGGAAAAGCACAGGAGGCCTAGACCTTCCTGGCCTCATGGGCAGCTTCCTTTCCTCAGCTCCTCTCTAGCCGGCTCTGGCTACGGCAAGAAGGCCCCATTTAGAATCTACTCAGGGTGAGATTAAACAGAACATCTCGGCAAAGACTTCCTTTAGCAACTGCCGGGCTCATTCAGTGATTTGTGCCAACTCAGGTGGCCTGGTCACAAGACTCAATGTATCACAGCCGAGACACCCAGAGGAGCAGCCCCAGAGCCCGGGGTCCCACATCAGCTTCCTCTTACATCTTGGCTGGGCTCTGAGCAGGGCAGGAGCAGGCAGGTTGACCTGTGGGGTAACCTATGCTTGTACTTTTCCAGTTTGGATGTGGAGCACACTGGGACACGGCCCAACCTACTTGGAAGAGGCTTTTCAACCCCTGCGGTGGTGGCAATCATTCACACTCCGGGGCCCCGGGGACTTATGAATCACCATCCAAAGTCTGGGTTTGCCGGGAGCCTGCCCTGGTGCCTCACTCACCGGGACGTCCTCAAAGGCAATGTTGGTCACGTTGTTGTGGGGGCAGCTCTGCCAGGCGTTGTTAAGGCGGAAGGCCAGGGCACTGGTGTGCCGGCCCTCCAGGGCCGCGAACTTTCGGAAAGTGCAGTTCTGGACATTGATGGGGCCATCATAGAACTGAATTCCTCTGATCGGAAAATTCCTATGGAGTTATGGAAGTAGGAGTCAGTCTGAACGCCATGTGATTTGCCCCTTCTGAGGAGGATGGCAGCAGAGACTTCTGGGCAAAACCACTCCTAATTCCTACCTCTAGCAACTGTCCCACCCCAGGTCATTATCAAATCATTAGTTAATTCACTGAGAAAGCATGTGTGGATACAGTAAGTGCCAATGAATGACTGCTGGATGCATGATCTGAAGGATAGATGGACAGATGCATAAATATCTATCTAGTGCAGGTTTGGGGGTTGAAGGATGCTCTCCTATTCCAACATTTCCCCCAATTCTTCCATCATAGGAAGAGTCATTGAGTAAATACTGTAAATATAACTGGAGAATGCCAATATCATGTCCCTTGGAGGGGAGAGTTGTTAGTCACTATCACCCTAGTTTTAGTTGCTATAACAATTTAATCTGATTAAGACCCAACTGAGTCTCTCCTCGGTGAGTAAGTTGGTTGGCAGTGTGCTGGGTTTGAGTAACAGAGGGGACAAGAAGGACATAGACTGGAAAGAGATAAAAAGTAAAAATCACCGTCATGCATGTGTTTGGGTATCCCTAGAAGAGAGAATGGCCCCACTGGGAAAGTGTGGCTGTGGAATCACAGAGAACCCCAGGAAGGCCCGGCACCCAGAAGGCGGGGGGCCAGGGGGGATGGAGGCAGGAGGGACTGGACAAGGGCTGGTGGCTGGAGAATTGTGCCCTGGTTGTGCAGGGGTAGGCTGCTTAGAGATGCTTCTGACTCCTGAGCAGGGTGTGGGGGGCAAAGGCCAGTGAGGGGCTGGCTGGGCCTCCTGGGCCCCGAATCTAGGCTTACTCATCTCAAAGCCCAACATTCATGCCTGTGCTCTCCACCACTGGGTCAGGTTCGTTTTCTTCCACAGTGAACACAAGGAAGAAAGGGCAGAAGGAGAGAAAAGAAAGCAGAGCCAGGACCTGCCCACAGGGAGAAGCCATACTCCAGCTGTCCCTGATCTTCAACCCTGGGATGTCCTCCGTTCCCATATGGTTCCTTGAGAAAGTCCCCAGTCACACCAGTCAGTGGACATCAGTGATGCCTTGCATTTCCAGAATTTCATTTTTAGAGACAAGGTTTCATTCTGTTGCCCAGGCAGGAGTGTGTTGGTGGTAGCATCGCTTGAGCCCAGGAATTTGGCTCACTGTAGCCTCCAACTCCTGGGATCAAGCAATCCTCCTGCCTCAGCCTTCTGAGTAGCTGGGACTACAGGTGCATGCTACCACTCCTGGCTCATTTTTAATTTTTTTGGAGAGACAGGGTCTCATTGCGTAGCCCAGGCTGGTCTCAAACTCCTGGTGCAAATTCATCCTCCCACCTCAGCCTCTCAAGTAGCTGGGATTATGCCTCTCCATATTTTTACATTTATATCATGGACTTGAATCTGGATTCTCATAGGTTGGCTCCATGCGTTTTCTCTTTAAGATATTTTAGGGACAGCCCATTCTTACTAGCACTATACATAAGTCATATGCTTATGTTACTTTCAGATCCCAACCCAGTTCTGTACAGCATGGATCAACTGTTACTACGACTGCACTGTCCTAAATTCTGCTTGCAGACGCAGTTTGAGGAAGCTGCCTGAGTCCCACGGAGACTCAGCCTTCCATAAACATAGGTACCTGAAAGTCATCAGAACATTCTGCCCTGGGATGCTGGTGGTGCAAAGAAACCCCAAATATGCAGACCCAGAGTCACTCATAAAAATGACAAAAGGGGCTGGGCGTGGTGGTTCATGCCTGTAATCCCAGCACTTTGGGAGGCCAAGATGGGTAGATCCCTCAAGCCCAGGAGTTTGAGACGAGCCTGAGCAACATAGCAAGACTGTGTCTACAAACGACAACAACAACAACAACAAAACAACAACAACAACTGGGCATCGTGATGCGTGCCTGTACTCCTAGCTACTCAGGAGGCTGAAACAGGAGGATTGCCTTAGCCCAGGAGGTTGAGGCTGCAGTGAATGGTGGTCATGCCACTGCACTCCAGCCTGGGTGACAGAGTGAAACCCCCACCCCGCCAAAAAAAAAGACAGAAGGGACTGCTACATCACTCAGGTTAGACAGAAGCAAGAACTTTCTGACAGCCTGTGCTGAAGGAAACCATGCTTCCGCCTTTGCAAAATCTTTTCAAAGATGCATGTGCACTTGGGTTGGAAATTTTAGGTCTGTGTGTATTTCGTATCCTGACTCTGGTGGCAGAAATTATATTTTCCTAGAGAAAGAGAAGATAGCTGGGGGAGGGGGAGGGCAGTTATCATTCGGCGTGCAGGGACCACCTTGCTGCTGGCAGGCTCAGAGCCTTGCTCTCTGGGCTGAATTCACATCTGAGTAGAAACACCAGCAAAAGGGAAGAGGCATCTTCACCACTGCCTCAGGCTGTGGCATTCTGAGGAATTGACTGAATCTGTTCGTCCTTTTTTTTTATTATTATTATTTTTTTTTTTGTAGAGACATTGCCGAGGCTGGTCTTGAACTCCCAGGGGTCCTCCTGCCTTGACCTCCCAAAGTGCTGGGATTACAGGCATGAGCCAAGCCCAGCCTTATTTTCTCTCTTAGCTAGCCAACTTTCTAGGTCACCCACTCACTCTCCAGTCACCGGTTATGTCATCCAACATCCAACCTTTGTTCGAATTCCTCCAGCAGCAGAGCCCAGGACTCCTCAGGACAGCCCTACTTTTTTGTTGGTGAGCAAATCTGACTGTTGGAAAAATCCGTCCTGCACTAAACCAATCCCAGCCCACAGGGCCCATGTGGAATGAATCTAGTCTCATATACACATGGCAGCCCTGAGAATGTGTGATGGCCATATTATGCCCCCAACAATGATCCCGCCTCCTGGATGAAGAACCTAATCTGGGCTGGGTGCGTTGGCTCACACTTATAATCCCAGCACATTGGGAGGCCGAGGCAGTAGGACCACTTGAGCCCAGGAATTTGAGACAGCCTGGGCAACATAGCAAGCCCACATCTCTACAAAAAGTAATACTAATAATTGAAAAATCAGCTGGGCATGGTGGCACATGCCTATAGTCCCAACTACTTCGGAAGCTGAGGCGGAAGGATCACTGGAGCCCAGGAGTCTGAGGCTGTGATGAGCTGTGATCATGCCACTGCACTCCAGTCTGGGCAGCAGAGTGAGACCCTGACTAAAAAAAAAAAAAAAGAAAAGAAGACGAAGAAGAAGAAGAAGATTTGCATGTCACATGGCTTCAGGTTTGTCATCCTTCTGGTTATTCTCCCTGAAGCGTGGTTTGGCCTGACTCTCTCATTCTCCCATCTCAGACCTGGCTGAAACACTCCAGGTGAGTGTGCAGGTGGAAAACAGGACTCCAATCCCTGACCCTGGATGCTAAATTCCCATCAACGTAACCTGGACCACACGATGCGTTTTGATGGCCATGTCAACTGTTGGCTCATTCTCAACACTGCTTTTTGACTTCTCTCTCTCCTTCCAGATGCCACCCCTCAACTGCTGGTCTGTCACCTCAGCGACTTCTCTGGTGGAGGACAGAGGAATTCACAGTCAACAGGTAGAAGCCACCCGCCAGTTTCCTCCCTTCCACTGTCACCACTTAGGCCAAGTCACACGGAGCAAGGAGCTCCCGTGGTTGCAAACCTACTGGCCGATGGGGAGGGTTCTTCCGCTGTGGTCCAGGCCGCCCGGGCCCCAGATCCTGTTGTCCATCATTTCCGTCCCCACGTTGCCGCTCTCACCAACAAACAAGCTGTTCTTTATCTCCTGCTTGGAGCCGTCATCATATGGGAAGGTTCCACCGCTGCAAAAAGAAGACGTCTGAGATGAGATGTCCAGAGACCAGCTCCCACAGAGGGCCACACACAGTGACAGTTGTCCTTACCTGGCCAGCGTCAAGCCGATGCCATTGTCAGCAAACCTGGGGACAAGAGCAGACAGTCAGAGTGTGCCCTCATCCCGCATTCAGTGACGTCGTGGAGCCAAGGACCCATCTCTGCCCCTGGAATCAAACTGTGGCCACTGTGTGGGGGACAGAGTCTACATCAGCAGAGGCTTTGCTGAGAGGGTGGTGACTCTCCCATTCTGCACAATGAGGGGATATTCTAGGTCCCCTCCCAGTCAGTCTCTGGCTCCAGAGGGAAGATGCTGCCCAGTGGCTCTCGGCATTTGATGGCCCACAGTATCTGCAGTGTGCAGACTGGGCTTCCATGCCTCCCTCTCCAGTCCCATCATCTGTGACTCTGGCACTAAGCAGGAGGTTGGATCAGGAGGTCTTGGTGGGCCTTCTGCTCTCGAGACCAGTGCTGGTAGAGGTGGGGTGTGTGGATGCAATTCCAGTTTCCCTTTGCCAGTCTCACTACTATTTCAACCACAGCAAGAACCACAAATAGCTGATGTCCAGGTTTCCTAGAGACAGGACATGCTGGCCCTGAGGAGGACAGGAAGGTATTCTGCAATTGCACTGTGGCCATCTCGTTAGATCCCTTTCACCTCTGCCCACCCCATGTCCTTTGAGCCAGAGTCTCACTCTGTCACCCAGGCTGGAGTGTAGTGGCATGATCATGGCTCACTGCAGCCTTGACCTCGTGGGCAGGCAATCCTTCTGCCTCAGCCTCCTGAGTAGCTGAGACTACAGGTTAATTTTTGATTTTTTTTTTTTTTTCTGTAGAGACGAGGTCTCGCTATGTTGCCCAGGTGCAGGGATTACAAGTATCAGCCACCTCGCCTAGACTCTGCCCTTTTTAGGAGCCAGGATGAGTGTGTGTCTGGGAGGAGACTAGCTGTGAGTGACACGAGATTGCACAGAATATGAGCTGAGCCTTGGGTCTGCGCTACCACAGGGTCCAGGGTCACAAATATGGCAGCTATCTTCATTCCCTTTGTCCCAGGGGCAGATATAACTGGTCTCCACACCTCTGCTCCTTTCACCTGTCCTGTATATCCTGCTAGGCTCAACTCAAGGGGCCATTCTTGCCCATCTCTCTGCTTTCTGAGCCCTCAGTGGCTTTGTATCCTTTATCAACCTAAGCTCAAGTCCTTGCCTTCAAGTTTAAGGCCTCAGTGAATCCTGGTGGCCCGCATGCTCTCTAGTCCCTGATGTCCTTTGTCACACTCTGCTTGCACTCTTTCAGGATACGCATACTTTTCCCTTTTGTCCAAAGTCCATTCAGTTCAAATCAGTCATTCCAGGCCCAACATCTGGGGCATCACCCTTTCCAGTTCTTTTCCAAAACTTCTGCTTCCTGTCTCTGAGATGTTCTCGGGGCTTTTCCTCATCATTGCTGTCGCCCAATGCTCTGCCCGTGGGCCCCTCATTTTCCACTGTGTCCCTGGGAACCTCACAGAGACTTGCATTCTCCATGCTGACTGACTCACTGGTGACTCTAAAATCCATCACTTTTCCCACTTGCGTTTCCACAATTTGAGACATTTTCATTGATTATCGCACAAGCATCTCAAACTCAGCATGTCTGACACAATACAGTTCTCTTCCATCCAAGTCTGTTCACTATTCTGAAGGCTCAGTTTCAGCTAAACTTTACTGGTCTGTGATTCTCCTCATCAGGACCATTGCAGTAGTATCTCAGCTGGCTTTCCCACCACCGGGAGAGTACCTCCCATCCTTGCCCACGTCCAGTGGTGACTAGAGGGATCTTTCTTTCTTTTTTTTTTTTTGAGTTGGAGTCTCACTCCATCGCCCAGACTGGAGTGCAGTGGCACGCTTCCGGCCACCGCAGCCTCGATCTACTGGGCTCCGGCGATCCTTCCACCTGAGCCTTTCGAGTAGCCGGAATTACCGGCGCACGCTACCATGCCCGGCTAATTTTTTATTTATTGTAGAGATGAGGTCTCGCCAAGTTGCCCAAGCGGGTCTTGAACCCATGGGCTCAGGCAATCCACTCATCTCAGCCTCCTAAAGCGCTGGGATTACAGGCTGAGCCACTGAGCCCGGCCTGATCTTTCGGAAATGGTCACATTGGCCAAATGTCCAGTCTTCTGTCAGTCCCTGACTGCACCAACTTTGTGCATGGTGGGACCACAGCCTTGCTGTCAGCTGAATTCTGGGATACCTTGGAATGATTCTGGTGGGGGATTAAAAGATACACCCCATTGGCAGGGGTGTCTTCTCACTTTCTCTTGCTGCCCTCAGTCTGGCAATTTCTATCTTTGTAGGGGCCTAAACTCCAAAATGCCCCAAATTCCAGAACCAAGAAATGCATTGGGCTTGGAATATTACAGAGAATTTTGGCACAGATGCAGTCTCATTTCTCTCCCACCCACCTCTCGCATAGCATCTGTCTTGAGTGTCGCTGGGGTCTACCCTGGGGAAGGGCAGCCTGGAGATCTATCGCATTGACTAGTGTCTCCTATGGTAGGAAAGCACTCCCTGGTACTGCGCTGAAATCTGCCCCACGCCAATAATATGAGCCAATCAGAATAAGCCTGCCCCCTCTGCCCCTAAAGGCTCTTCAGAAATCCAGAATCTCTTCTCCCCTTCCTTTCTTCTCAAAACTCACTACTTCTCTTTTCCTGGGCAAAATGAAGCCCCATCTCCCCGTCTCTCTGCCAGAGATGCTTCCTGTGCACCTCCCAGGCTGTGCCTGGCTCTCTGTCCACTGTCCTGGGCTCCACCCCGAGTAGTCTCTCCCCAGATCTCTGCTTTCCTGAGCAGCCCTTCCCTTTCTCCTTCTCTGATGACTCTGTGTCTCTGTTTCCCTCCTGACACACTTTTCATGATTCCTTATTCCCTTTCACCTCTATTGCTATTGGTCACAATAAAATGGAGAAACACATTTGTTTCCTAATAGAGTTTCTGATTTCTCATTTTTAACACAAAAGGCAGACAAGGAAAACATTTCTCAACACTCCCTTAAGACCAATCCCTCAGCTGCCTGTCCCATCTGGTCCTTGTCCATGGGCTGGTGGACAAGGGACCTTCTCTTAGAACTCAGTGCTCCATGCCTTTGCATTTGTGAATTGGAAACAAATAGAGCTCCAAGTCCCAGTTCAAACACTCACTCATGCTGTGCCCTTGGAAAAGTCCTGATACCAAACCTCAGCCTACCATCTCCAAAATGGAGATTATAATTTATGTCTCTGGGAAACATGGGAAGAAAGAAATGCAACCAAGTTTTTGACACACATCGGTGCCTGGAATATTCTTGTTTCCTTCTTCTTCCTGCCCTTAGCTGATGGGCCATGTGATCCTGAGAGAGCCGAGTCTATTTGGAGGCAAATTACCTAGCGCTGTAGGCTGAAGCCAGTATGCTGTTTTTAGGTTTTGTTTTTTGTTTTTTTGGAGCCGCTACCTGCTGCCATTCTTGTCCCTGCCTAGCAGGGGGACTAGAAGCCCAAATGTCAGTGTGTCTTGTTTCCTCTCTCTGTGGGATTGCAGAGAGGAGGGCAGGGGATGGGGAAGAGGGAAGCGTCATGCTCCCCTTGTGCCAAGGCCACACGCCGCTCCGACTCACCGGCAGCTGTCCAGCCACACATCCCCGCCGCGCATCCAGGCCCCGTGATCCTGGTTCTTGTAGGCAGTGAAATGTCTGATGATGGCCGGCTCCCGAGGCTTCAAAGGGTCAGCGTCCTGGTGAGGGCTGTACCTGTAGCATGCCGTGGGGAGGGCACAGGGGGCCGGTGGTGTTGGGGCATGCCTGAACTGACTCTCTTCTGGGCTCTAGGAGACTCTCTCTACTCATGGCACCCTGGGAGGTGCTGACTAGACAGAAACCGATTCGCAGCACCTGGGCTCATTCTGAGCTCATCACAGAAGCGGAGTCTTTTCTCCAGGACCCAGCCCCATATGACTACAAATGGGTCACCTCTCTTGTTTATCAGCACCCCAGAAAAGCCTGCCCCCAAGTGGGGAGGGAGCCCAGAGGAAAGCTCAGACTGCCAGTACCAAGTCAGGCACACCGCGCAGAGGCTAGAGACTCTGACTCTTCCACTAACTGGCAGATCACCTTAAACTAGTGCCTTTCTGGGGCACTTATTTTGTTTGTTTGTTTGTTTGTGGTTTTTTTGGTTTGTTTTTTTTTGAGGTGGGGTCTCACTGAACTACTCAGGCTGTAGTTCAGTGGCACAATCATGGCTCATTGCAGCCTCGACCTCCTGGGCTCAGGCAATCCTTCAGCCTCAGCCCCCCGAGGAGCTGGGACTACAGACGCATGCCACCATGCCCGGCTAATTTTTTGTGAAGACAAAGTCTCGCTATGTTGCCCAGGCTGGTCTCGAACTCCTGGGCTCAAGTGATCCTCTTGTCTTGACCTCCCAAAGTGCTGGGATTACAGCATGAGCCACTGTGCCTGGCCATTTTCTGGGCATTTGTTAGCTACAAAACAGACTGCATCTGGCATCTGGTCCAGCAAAAGTTTCCTATGGACATTATCACTCTCCTAGCATTACCCACTTTTGATGGAGACCAGGCAGTCTGGTCTCTTTAAAGGTTACTGGTTTTGCTAATTGCCTTGAGGCTTCCACCTTTTTAAAAGCAGCCCGTGGCCTTCAGCTGAACTCTAGATTTATTTATAGGCAAGACCTGCACATTCCTTCCCATTAAAATGACGGTGAAATTCTTCCCTTCTTTTCGCCTTTCTATCCTGACCCAACCTGCGGTGGCCTTGGCCATTCCTATTGACTAACCAGATACTGGCTTTGCTGAGGGATCTAGAAACCTCTAGAAACTACTGTCTCGCTTTGGCAACAGGAACCTGAATCCTAGTTCAGACTCTGCCCTGCTCAGTTTTTCATTATGGTACATTCAGCTACTGGCTCAATGCGGAGCTCAACAGATACTCAGTGAATGAATGAATGACTGAATGAAGGGGAGAAAGGAGCTGGACCGTAAGGCTGCCCTGGAGCATGTCTTCTCAAGGACTGATTACCTGGCAGAGATGATGGAGAGGAAGGGTCGCTTATCCTTGGCAGAGGCCTCGGTGGTTTTGACCCCGTTGTCTATGATCATGCCAGCCTGGGGGAAGAGACACATCAGCTTCTACTGTGGGTCACAGGCATCTTTGCCACCTAGCCTCACCACATACCATTCAAACACAGATTTGCTCTCAGGATGCATTAACACGAGTAGAAGTTCTCAAGTGAGGGACGTGAGGAATCTGTCTTACTCTGAGTTGCTCAGACCAAATCTGGAATATCTGACCTCTTTGAGGAGCAGATGTGGAAACTGAGGTCTGAAGAGGTTAAGTATCTTGTCCAAGGTCACATGACAAAGTTCATGTGCAGAACCCATGCTGCTCTGAGCAATTAGTAGCCCAGGCCCCAACTCAAGAACAACAGGGAGGCACTCTTGGGGAATTTGTCTCCAGCAAGGTAAAGGAAATGCTGAATTTAAGTCTTGTCTTTATCCTAGGCAGGGGTCAGTGACCTTCCCACAGGCTTATCTTGGCTCCTGCTGGACTGAGGAGAGAGCCTGGTTTTCTTATTTGGCCCCAAAGGCATCCACTTTGTGTGCCATGGCGGGGAGGGAGGAATCAAGGCAACTGAATGATGCTGTCTAGGGAGGCTGCCATTCAGCCTCCTTCCTCCCTCCCTTCCCCTTCCCCTTCCTTTCTTCCTTCCTTCCTTCCCAGATTCTCTTGGCCTCTTGAAAATGCTCACACTCAAAATTTCTCTTCTCTTATTCTGCATTGGATAATCAGAGACACTCTGGCCATTTCATTTTCCAGATAACTTAGAGTTAAGTAATGGTGACATGAGTCAGACGGTGTGTGGTTAGACTCCCAGCTCTACCCATACAAACTATGGCTTTGGGCAAGTTCCTTTCCCTCTTTAGCCTCAGTCATATCATCTGCAAAATGGGCTAATAACACCCATTTCATGAATGGCTGTGAGGACTAAGTACAGGACCCCAGATGAAGCCTCCTGGAACAGGATCCTCACACCATGGGTGTGGAGTCAAAGCTTCCCAAGCATGAGCACCAAGGATGAGGGCTCCTCCTTGGCTCAGACAATTGGATCAACTGAGCTGGAGGTTCCTCTTCACTCCTTTCCTTCAGAGGATGAAGCACACCTCCCTCCTCAAGGCCCGCCCCTCCAAGCCTCATTCTCATGCCTCTGACTCTAGTCTTGACTGTTGTCCTTGCTGGGAAGTCCTTGACAGACCTGAGATCCCTCCACCTGCACCCACGAGCCCCTGCCCATCTGCTTGTTGGAAACCATCCCCCACACAGAATCCTCCCCTTTCCAGCCTCCCCACACCTTTCAGGTACTGTGTGGCTCATCGCCCTGTCCATAGGAAGGCTTCTCAAGGGTGAATGGAGAGGGGTATTTCAACAAGCAGCCACACATTCTCTACACTGTTCCCTTGCCCCCCAACAGCAAAATGGTCCCTGCACCTGCCTCTGCTGGGAGACAGTTGTCTGAGGTCCATGGCATCCTCAGAAATGCCCTTTCCAAGGCCCTGCACTGACTATCCTCTGTCAAAGGCACACTGGTATCCTCCACAACTCTGCCCACGATGTGTGCCCCATGGAACTGTCCTTTCTCCTAGTGCCTGGGGCATGACACCACCTGGGGCCTCTTCCCCACTCTCTGTATCCCCCAACACCCCTGTTCATTCCTCCTCCCTAGCTCCTGTCCCATCTCCTGGGTGTGAACTCAGGTCTGTTCTGAGACTGTATCTCTTCTTTTTGGTCTTCTCCCTGGTTGAGCTTCTTTCAGTCTTTTTTGACCCTGAATGATGCCTCAGTGTCCTCATCTGTATTATTAGGGCTGGGTCCAGAACCCCAGCTTTGGCATTTGGGAAGAAGTCTGTCAAGACCTGCCTCAGGGTCCTCGAGACCACCTCTGCCCCCCAGAGCACTGACTCTAGTCTCAGCCTTACTCCAAGCTTCATTCTCATGCCCCAGGACTCATGTTGTCCTTGCTGGGAGGTCGTTGACAGACTTGAGATGCCAGACATATCGTCCTTTCCCCCAGCTCCCCCAGCACCTGACATGGGGCTGGACACACTGCTGGTGCCTAGGAAGCATTGATGCAGGAATGAAGATGACTGAGGAATTCACTTCCCACCCACCTACTCAGCTCTGTGTAGATGGAGCAACCCATTTCACAAGAAACAGGACAACAGGGGACAAAGGAGATGGTGTAGATGGCACCTCTATTCTCCTTACAGCCACATCATGATTTTCTGTAGCTTCTGGCTCAGGCCTGTCTTTTCTGAGTTGGAGACTCACTCTGTCACCCAGGCTGGAGTGCAGTGGCACACTCATGGCTAACACAGCCTCGACCTGCTGGGCTCAGGCGATTCTTCCACCTCAGTCTTCCAAGAAGCTGGAACTACAGCTTACCATGCTGACTAATTTTACCATGCGTTACCATGCTGCGTTACCATGCTGACGAATTTTTTTGATTTATTGTAGAGACGAGATCTCACCAAGTTGTTCAGGCTGGACTTGAACCCCTAGGCTCAGGCAATCCTCTCATCTCAGGCCTCAGCCGCCCAAAATGCAGGGATTACAGGCATGAAGCCCTGAGCCTGGCTTGTGTGTGTGTGTGTGTGTGTGTGTGCGCGTGTGTGTGTGTGTGTGTGAGTGAGTGGGAGTTACTCTGACACCCAAGCTGGAGACCAGTGGCATGCTCATGGCCACCACAGCCTTGAACTGGGCTCAGGTGAACCTTCTGCCTCAGCCTTCTAAGTAGCTGGAACTACAGGCATGTGCTACCAAGCCCAGCTAATTTTTTTGATTTATTATAGAGACGAGGTCTTGCTGAGTTGCCCAGGCTGGTCTCGAATCCCTGGGCTCAAGCAGTCTTCTCTCCTCTTCCTCCCAAAGTGCTGGGATTATAGGCTTGAACCACGGGGCCCAGCGGCCTTTCCTTTCATAGTCGACACGACACCCGTGCCGGCCAAGTGAACTACAAATCAAATTCAGGTGCTCAGCTCAGGGGCTACCAAAAGAAGCCCTCTCTCTCCAGCCCTCTCTCTACTTTTGGCTCCAGCCAGATGCTCAGTCTGTGTCTCTGCAGGAACCACTACAGGAGACTCTTGGGGAAAATGGCCAGTGGGCTGGAGGCCTCGGAAGGCTGCTCTGTATGCTTCAAGACCAACGCTAAGACGGCAGTTGTTCCTGGCTGTTGCCAAGTGGTCGTCCCGGCTCTAATCATCTGCAGGTCTGGGAAGGGGACTGAGAGACTGGCCAGCGAGGTGCAGCCTGGAAAGACTTACCCGATAGTTGGAATGTGCTCGGTTGTTATGGAATTTTCCCAGTGGAATGTGCTCTGAATAACCTGGGGAGTACATTCCCACGGAGGGGCCCGTCGGTACGTGGTGAAAAATGAACCAAAATCCAGTTTCCTGGGGAAGAAAGTCACAGCACTGAGCACTGGTGAGCTCCCGGTCAGCTTGACGGAGTGGCTCATACGGGGCACATCTAGTATTTAGAGCCATCATCAAGCAGGCCCTCACCGCCCACTCCCAAGCACACCTCCACCCGGTCCAGTTCTTGATGTAAAACAGCAAAAAGTTGGAGGCAAATGTAATTGTGGAGTCCATGCTGACAAGTAAAACCCTTCCTAGGGCCCTACCCAATTGGACATGGGGGCCAAGTTGCTGGGTTTTGGAGTCTCTGCAGGAGGTAAACTCTTCCTGATCCACAGTGGGAGGGTTTCATGAGTGTTCTCTGTTTTCCCCTTTCATTGGAAACTGAGACACAGACAGAGAACCTGCCTGGGTCAGGGTCAGGGTCCCACAGAAGACCAGCAGCGTGGAGAGGTGTGTGAGAGCAAGGCTGTGTATAACAGAATGCTGTGCTCATATCCTGGCTGCTGTCCCCAGGAGTGTGTGTCCTGAGCACACCAGTATCCCTGCCTTAGTTTCTTCCACCATCAGACAGGGATGATAACAGTCCTTACGTCATTAGGTTGATGCAAGAGTCAAATTACGTTAGCTTACAACACTGATGTGCCAGGCACCATTCAAAGCTAAAATAATGTCATTCTAATAGTGAGTTATTGGACATAAAGTGCTCAGTACTCATTTGCTAGGGTCATCAGTATTAGGAAGTAACAAAACTGTTGTTTAAAACTAAGTCCAGGCTGGGCTCAGTGGCTCATGCCTGAAATCCCAACAGTTTGAAAGGTTGAGGTGGGTGGATCGCTAGAACTCAGGAGTTTGAGACCAGCCTAGGCAACATAGTGAGACCTTGTCTCTACAAAAAAATCAAAAAATTACCCAGGCATGGTAGTGTGCACCTGCAGTTCCAGCTACTCAGGAGGCTGAGGCAGGAGGATTGCCTGAGCTCAGGAGGTAGAGGCTGCAGTGATCTGTGATCATGCCACTGCACTCCAGCCTGGGTGACAGGGTGAGATCCTAACTCATAGATAGATAGATAGATAGATGGATAGATAGATAGATAGATAGATAGATAGATAGATAGATAGATAGATAGATAGATGTTAGAATGAAACCAAGGACTCCCCTACCCAGTCTGCTGTTTTCCTCTTCACGGCAGCTAAGCCTGATCGCATGAGTATCTGCACTTAGGCTCAGAACACACACTTCAAGGTCAGCCTGAGCTGTCCCCCAGGCTCCAGCACCCCCCTTACTTTCTGCCAAAGCAGCGATACTTCTGCTCACCTCCGATCCCGCGGCAGCACAGTTTATGAGGTTGTTGTTGGGATTGGCCATCCAGAAGGTGGACACAGCACTGCAGGGCAGGAGGGAGATTGAAAGGTGTCAGAAAAAGAGCCACCAGCACTCATCCTGCACATGGAAGGCCCAGGTTGAACACTCTGATGTGGGGCTGAACACTCTCTTGTCAGAGAGCTGAGAAAGCATGATTTTGTCGATCTGAAACCCAGTTTTCTCATGAACGTGTGGTGCTGGTTTAAGCACTTCAAATGCTCAGAAGGATATGGGTCTGTAAGGTTAAACAGTGTGTGGGTGAAATCTGAGATTGGCTCTGAAGTAAACATAGGTCAGAGGGTCCAAGGGAAGTAGACATTTCTAAGGGAGAGGCCCTTGACTCGAGGGTTGGTCACACAGGAGCATTTGTTGTTCTCTCTCCCCTCCCCACCTCTCTCTCTTTCTCTCTCTCTCTCTCTTTCAAAGGGTCAGTGTGATCAAGGCCCATGAGTGCACATTGTGGACACTGGGGTGGCAGCCCCTTCCTTTCATCAAAGACACTGTGTGGCTTCAGAAAAAGCCCCACTCCTGAGCCTCTTTGGACAGGAACTATGCACATGAGGGTAACTGAGGAAGGAGAAGGCTCCATCCTGCCCTCTCTCCAGGAAGCTGGGAACCATAGACGGCAGAGGGCTTTGAGGCCCCAGCCCAAGGTGAGAAAGTCAGTGCTAGGTCAGAAGCCAAGTGAGCATGTGTCCACTCATGTTCCCACCCCTGGGCACAGGCCCAGAGCAGCCATGGGTGCCAAGGCGAGGTGAGACACTTACTTGCAGTCCTGCCTGGGCTTGGGGATGTACCCCGGATAGGAGTCCTCTGTGATCATCTTGCACATCTTGCTGTCACGGTCGGAGGGGAGGAGGGTCCCAGACTTGACAAGGAGGCCAAGGCAGTGGTCAAAAGTGTTGCGTTCCTCTGGCCCATCTTCCGTGAAGAAGCAGTGGCCCAAAGAGTTATAGCCCACCACATCCTTGATCTGCAGAGTTCAAGACAGGGACGTTTCACAGAGTTTCCAAGTGTTCATGTGCTCATTCACTCATTCAACAAACATTAAATAGCATCAGCTGTATACCAGGCCCTGGGAGGAGCACTGGGAGTTTGGAGATAAACCTGACACAGGTGTTGGGCCTGGGGAGGGCAGGACAGGAGGATGAGATGGTGACTTTTTAAAAACCCTTCCAGCTGGAGGTGTCAGGGGTTGAGGTTGCCTGGGGTAGAAAAGGGGACAAGAGGCCGTAAGTGAGGAGGGCGGGACCAAGAAGAGGCCATGGC
Source organism: Tarsius wallacei (assembly GCA_963574415.1). NCBI lineage: Eukaryota > Metazoa > Chordata > Mammalia > Primates > Tarsiidae > Tarsius > Tarsius wallacei. The sequence goes on from CAUYQG010172498.1 coordinate 30,899, forward strand.
CTGGGCCATGTGAGGCCTCTGTGTGAGCAGCTAGTTCCCAATGACCTCAATTCAGCCCACACCTACTTGATACCTGCCACCATACCAAGCACATAGCAAGTGCCCAGCACACAAGGACTTCCTGTGGGGAACTCCCACCGAGTAAGGGTGTGGAGGAGAGGGGACTTCACCTAGAAGCAGCACCAGAGCTGGGCCAGGTGCACTTTTGTTTTTGTTTTTCTTTTTTGTGAATTCTTTTTTGTTTTTCACTTTGTTGCCCAGGCTGGAGTGCAGTGGCACATTCAAGGTTCACCGCAACCTTGACCTCCTGGCTCAGGTGATCCTCCTACCTCAACCTCCTGGGTAGCTGGGCCTATAGGTTCTTGCCACCACACCTGGTTAACTTTTTTGATTTTTGAAGAGACAAGATCTTGCTATGTTGCCCAGGCTGGTCTTGGACTCCTGGACTCAAGAGATCCACTCGCCCAGCAGGTATACATTTTATTAAGACCAGTATTGATGCTTCTTATTGTGTCCTCAATCAGGAATCCAAGCCAGCTTTTAGCAAGCATCCCTGGCAAATAGGCCCCCTGCTTCTGCTCAGACACCCCAGAGAGATGCTCACTGCCCCCAAGGTGACCTCTCTACAGTGGGATGACGGTGAGAAATGCCTCACTTATCTCCATCCTTCATCCCCACCCTGGGTGCTGGCAGCCCGATGACATCATCTGACCAGGGAGTTCCTGCTTCCCGATGGCCTCAATTCAACCCACACCTATTCAGTACCTGCCACCGTGCCAAGCACTGGAAAATCCCTACACACCCAGAAACAACTGCCTGCTCAGCACTGCGAGCTTCTCAAGGGGCTGTCCTCTGCACTGTAGGGTATTCACCAGCCACCCTGCCACTACCAACCAGATGCCAGTAAAGCCCCCTCAGTTGTAACAACCAAATGTGTCCCCAGACAGGCATTGCCAAATATTCCCTTGGGTGGGAGGGGAAAGACTGACCAAGTCCCCCCTGCTCGAGAAGCACTGATGTAGTGTAATTGCCCGGTTCTCTCCAGAGTCTTCCTATGACAGTTGTCCACTCTCCCACTTCTAGGTAGCCAGCCTGTGGAAGCATCCTCAAACCAGGCCCCTTCATATCCCAGCACTGGCCTGGCCTCTTTTATTTATTTTGAGTTGGGTCTCGCTCTGACACCTAGGCTGGAGTGCAGTGACACGGTTATGACTCACTGCAGCCTTGAACTCCTGGGCTCAGGTAATCCTCTGCTTTAGCCTCCCCCAAGTAGCTGGGACTACAGGCTCACACCACCATGCCCAGTTAATTTTTTGATTTTTGTGGAGACGAGGTCTCACTATGTTACCCAGGGTGGTCTAGAACTCCTAGGCTCAAGCAGTCCTTACACCTTGGTCTCCCAAAATGCTGAGATTACAGGCATGAGCCACCACGCCAGGCCTCACACCTTTTAATCTTGCCGAACTCTCACACAATCCTCTAACAGATCTTTTTTTTTCTGAGATGAAGAAAATGAGTCTCAAAGGAATTCAGTGATTTGCCAAAGGTCACATGAATCTCATATACAAAGTTGTCGCTGGAACCTTGGTTTTCTAGCTGTGTCCATTCACTCCACCAGGAGGACTCAACATACAAGCAGTCCTGTGGCAGGCAAACCCTCTGTTCTCTTGAACAAGCCTCCCTCCCTTCGTCTTTGGCAATAGGCAAGGGCGTGATCCTGAACTCTATTCGTTCCTTCAATGAGTATTTCAGTCGATACCAAGGTCATCAGTGGCACGGCTTCCTTTTCTCCTAGTTTGCCATGAAAGTGTGTTATAAATAGCCTGGGCAGACAAGCACGGGAGAAAAAGGCAAGGAAACGTGGGCTACTCAAGCTGGCAGAAACGTCTGAGTTCAAGTTCAAGTTCAATGCCTTCGCACTACAGAGAAGGACAATGAGGATCAGAGAAGAGACGTGGGCATCCCAGGGCACTCAGCGACCTCATGGTGGCGCTGTGTTCAGACCCAGGCCTCCTGCCTCCTGCCCACAGTTCTGAAATCTTAGGCACTCGTTTGCCCTGCTGTCTGGAGCACACTTTGGGCAGTCCTTCTTTGAATATGAATAATTAATAAGTTAGGTACATTTTTATTCTAACAAATGCCTGACAAAGAGATTTCCTCTGAGACTGTTGGGAGAGAAAGCCTCGTTGAAAGGAAGAAAAATAACTACTGTTTACTGGATGTCAAATGTGTTACAAATGTTATCTCATTTAAACTTTGTCACAACTATTATTCTATAAATGATACTGAAACTTAGAAAGTTGCCCCAAGACAATTCTCTTGCAAGGACAGGACTGGGATTTGATTCCTCTTTTGTCTGATTCCATCACTTGTGTGCTAATCAGTACTTAACAGCTTTAGAAATTAAAAAAAAAAATCTTTCACTTTGGGTTGCATTTCTTCTCATTAGGAGTGGGGTGAGGATAGCACAGAAAGTTGAAAGAGAAGCATGATTCCGTAGAAGGAAGCCCTGGGGAGGGAGCAGAAGACACAAATTCAAGTGTCTACTCAGCCACAAACTTGCTATGTGACTTGCCTGGCTGTCCCTATGTGATAGGGTGATGTCTACCATATTCTGGGATTGTTCCTCCTTAGGACATTTTCCAGGATTAATATTTAAACTGTGACATAGCTTGTGATGATAGATGATAAATGATAGATAGATAAGTAGATGATAAAGCTAAAAAGATAGATGATAGAGAAATTAGATAATAGATAAATATGAAGATAGATACAGATAGATAAATAGGGATAAAGAGAGATCAAGAAATAGAAATAGAATTAGTTAGCTAGATAGGTAGATAGAGAAGTATATATACAGAGAGAGAGACAGAGCTAGAGAGATAGATGGAGAGATCTAGAGATAGATGACAGAGACAGATGGAGAGAGAGAGCGAGAGGCTGCATAGACAGACACCTACATGTAGACTTCCAGGCAGCCACCCAGTCCCTGCGTGTGCTAACCAGATGTAGTGTGTAAGCTCCCTGCCACAGTCTTGCACGAATCACATTTTCCCCTTTGTTCTGGATATCTTCTACCCTGCTGATGGCAATTCCTGAAAGCTGCTTTAAGTCTTCAACTGTTGTCAGGTCTGGTGCAGGCACAAGATTATGAAGGAGAAAATTCCTGGGCTCTGTCTGACAATTAAAGACCTCAGAACAGCCATCAAGGACTGCTTCAATTAAGGGGACAATTTTATTTAGTTTACTGTCTCAGCCAGTGCGTTTTTGAGAGTGAAGGGGCTGTTATCAGTGATTAAGCTGGGAAAACAGGTCAAAAATGGACATGTCCTGTGCAAATCGGGACAGATGTGTATGTCCCAGTTGTAATGACTTCCACCGTCAGCCTGTATACAGTGAGTAAAAGAAACTGCTGTTTAAAACAAACAAATACAAACAGAAATGAACTTACTTCTGCCTTCTAGGGTGGGTGTGATATAATTCACATTAGTGAGAAGCTTGACAACAAATATAATCACGTTTAAACAAAGACCATAATTTCCAAGCTCCTGCCATTATTTTTAAAAATATATTTTGAACTGCTGAAGAGAGGATTGCTTTGCAGGGTAGTGGGTCATTTACTTACAGTTTCTTAATGAGCTTTTGAATATGCAAATAGAAGCTGAGAAAGAAACTGGACAACCAAATTGCTCTGCCTAATAAGGAAAGGAATGAGTGTCTAGCAGGAGAGGTCAGGAGGAGGCAAGAACTCAACCAGGTTGGGGGGAGGGGCAGGCACAGCCCCAGGAAAGCTTTGGTCTGCAGAGGGACCTGTGACTCCACCTCTACTGCCGATTTCTGTGCTGATCTGTCATGCACCCCTTCCCCCTCCCCATCTCTTACTCCGACCTACCAGTAAAAGCCCCCGGTGAAGCTTCTGGGGAAATCAAGGCAAGAGTCTGGGTTGCGCATCTGGGCTCATGAGGGAAGGAGAGATGTGAGCAGCTACGTGAATCAAGATGTGAGTGAGAATGTGAATTCAAGAAACCTGTAATGTGGATAACTAGGAAGAACAGAAGCATCTCCCACAATTCCCAGAGCCTTGAGGCTGGGAGAGAGGGCACTGGATTTCCTGCCATGCCAGTGTCAGGCTCCGCCATCTTTAGCAGAATGCTGAAGGGAGGGTGTGTCCCTAGGCTGGATGGCTCGGGGACAGACTGCGGCCGTGTGGACACGGACCCCTGGAGCAGTGCAGGTCACATGTGGCAGCCTGTTGGGCCATCCTGGTTTCAAGCACGTATGGAGGCATTTATGTCACAGATAATGCATTTTGAGCAGTACATAAGGTGGAAAGGACATGGGTTTTTCTCCCACACACCCCTTCCCCAGCCTTCAAGAAGGAAGAGAGGAAGAAACAGGCAGAACCTAGACTGGGGTCTTTTCTACCTTCTGCAAAGGTGCTAGAATAGAGTCATTGTCTTCCAGGAGGGAACAGGAAGGTGATTACCCCTGTGTCCTGCCTCAGAGTTCAGAAGCATGTCACACCCCATCTTACACCCCAACCCCTGCCATCCAGTGCAGATAATGTGCTTAGAGCCTTCTTTCTTTGAGGGCAGGCTGGTCCCTACATCTGACAGCATCCTGCAATGTTGGTGCTCACCCCTGCATTTCAAGAAGGACCCCATGAACAATGTCAGTGTCAAGAGAAGCATTTCCCAAACTCTGTTCAATAGAACACCAGCTGTGTGAGATGCAAATATCCTGTGGGAAAAGGTTCTCTGGTTGAATGAGTTTAGGCCATCGCTGGGATAATCAAAGCTAAGCATGTGTTTTTACTGCAAGCATGCATTATAAATTTTCAAAACAGGGAGGGAGGGCATGTATGTGGCATTTGCCAAGAACTTTTAACTTCAGAAATGCTCTTTTTCTCCCCTCCGAGGGATACCTATCACTGTCTCACAAAACCAGTGATTTTTTATGCAGAACACAGTCAGATACAGAAGCACATAGTGATAATACCTTTTAATATAATTGCTGGCCAGGCGCAGTGGCTTGCCCTTGTAATCCCAGCACTTTGGGAGGCAGAAGCAAGAGGATTGCCTGAGCCCAGGAGCTCAAGACCAGACCGGGCAACATAGTGAGACCTCATCGCTACAAAAAAGTCAAAAGACAGCCGGGCTCGGTGGCTCAGCCTGTAATCCCGCGCCTTTGGGAGGCTGAGGTGAGTGGATTGCCTGAGCCCGTGGGTTCAAGACCCGCCTGGGCAAGCGAGACCTCATCTCTACAATAAATCAAAAAATTAGCCGGGCGT
>CAUYQG010172506.1:0-40815 GCA_963574415.1 Tarsius wallacei
TAGTTCCAGCTACTTGGAAGGCTGAGGCGGAAGGATCGCCGGAGCCCAGCAGGTCGAGGCTGCGGTGGCCGGGAGCGGCCACTGCACTCCAGTCTGGGCGACAGAGTGAGACTCCAACTCAAAAAAAAAAAAAAAAAGTGATGAAAGAAAGAATACCTGTGGTAAGAATCAAGTACAGCTTTTGAATTAGATTGGTTCAAACCATATTGTGGCTGATCAGACTTACATTTTCTGGAAAGGTGGCATCATTATCTTTGTTCCTCTCTCTGGGGGAAACCAGGAAAATATGATCATTTTCATCTTGACGTTAGTGTACCCTAGTTGTGGTATGTTCTCCAATAGTTTCCTCTTGATTAGTACTTAGATTAAAACAAAACTGAGTCAGGTGAAGCACCAAATGCAGAGCAACCCGTTATGAAGACACGGTCCCACACTCAGATTGTGCCTCGCATGGCCATGGCCAGCTGATATTTCTCTGCTACAGAGAGGGGGCTCAAGATAGTGGCTGCCCACCTTTCCCCTCCCCCCTCCCCCACAACCACCACCACCAAAATCCTGTGGAGAGAAAGATACTGTTGAACATAGTAAATCACATAACCAAATGTAACAAAGTCTATGCTAAGGCTTTGCTTCTAAGCATGTGAACTTCCTGTCAAGGAGCTAATAGATTTGAAAGTATCTTGCAAATTGTAATGTGCTGGTCGCAGGGAAGGCATTATTGTTGGGAGTGTTGGATCCTAGGATAGCAAAAGCAGACTTGATTTAAGGAAGGGATCTAGAATAATTTCATTTCTAGCTGACTACTCAGGTAAGGACTTACGGGGCTTCCTCCTTGACAGGAGAATCAGATGCTTTATCTGAATTAGCAAAGGGCTGCCAGGAAGGTGGGTGGCTCAGCTCCCACATCAGAGTGGGTTGAAGTTATTGGCTGTTGGTACGTCTTTATATACAGCTCACAATCCCATTGCATCATGTCACATCTGATATGGTATAATGCAATGTGACTAATGTAATCAGATGTGAAGTGCACTACAGCAACATGTCAAGTTGGAAAATTTGAAAAGAGAAATAGTCTTCTCTCTAAATCATGGTTGGGTTCTTTCTCTCAGCTGGAGGCCTGTGTTTTCAGAGTGGAGAATTTTCTGTGTTGACCTCCTGGCCAAGGGCTTATGTCAGGAGGGTTATTCTTTCCCAAAGGTGATGACCCTGGGCACATGAGCTGGAACCTCATGAATTGTCCTACACCTTTCAAATCAACATGCCCCACCTCTTCCCGCAACAAGGTCCTCACTCCAGAGGTGTGAGCTGCAAAGCTCTGATTGCTTAGAAAATTAAAGGTAGACTATCAGATTGACAAAAGTCTAGGAGAGGTATGCTTGGAAATGAATCAGGCTCTGAAAGGAGGGATTCTGAGGACCAAAAGTGGTTGAACAAAGGCAATGTCACTCAAGTATATGTATGATTTTCCAAAATAATAGCTAAATGTGGATGCACAATTTTTGGCATATTTGTTATGATCTGTCAACTTTCCTTATAAGCTTCCTGTACATAGCAGGATGGGTGATCTTTATGACCCTGTCTCATTAACAAGTACGAGTTACGAGTTACGGGAAAGGATTCTCTGTGGCTTGGTTTAGTGGAGACAGCCAGTCTCTATGACCCCAGTTGAGCCATAGTGGGTTGGTGTGTGTGCACTCTCTTTCTCCCTGTCTCTCTCTCTCTCTCTCCCTCTCCCCTCATTCCTCCTTTTTTGAAGCCTCATTTACATTTCTTAAGATGTGTGTAAGGATTTAAGGGTCAGAGGCAGTGGGCAGTCAATTCTAACAAATACAGGCCAGGCAGTGGCTCCTGCCAGTAATCCCAGCACTTTGGGAGGCCAGGCAAGAGGTCTGCTTGAGCCCAGGAGGTTGAGGTTGTAGTGAGTCAAGGATCAGCCACTGTACCCCAGCCTAGGTGACAGAATGAGACCCTGTCTTAAAAAAAAAAAAAGTCTAACAAATACAGCATCTTGATCTAGTGTGAAATGGATCTACTGTGTGTGAAGTAGGTACATGGATGGTTTTAGGCCTCACCCTTCTCCACCCCAGTTTGCAACCCATTGCGCTCTGGATTATAGAATCAGAGACCACAGAAGTTTAATGGCAAAAGATCATTTAACTTTCTTATGGTACAGTGGTGGGAATGAGCCCAGAGAAGGCTGAAGATGTCCTAAGAGCACCAGGCTGAGCGGGGAATAGAACTTGGCCCTCCCATCCTCCCAGTCCAGTACTATTTTCACCACGCTGTGGATACTTAAGCTGTCTCTCACCATCCCTTTTCGTGCAGATCTGCTTTTACAGTGGACTCAGGAGACAGCAGGACAAAGTTCATTCCTTCCGGGGACTCATCCACCTCTCCACTCCCTCCCTTCTATTTGCATCTCTCCATCAGAGGGCACAATTGTCCTGGTGGAGGCACAACAAACACAGGGTTAACAGATTTACTATGGCTTGCTACAGAATTGTGAAATGAGGGACGTTGGTCAGTCACTTCCATTGCCCTCCTATTTTTTTTTCTTTTTCAGTCCTCCTACCTCCCTGGGTTATCTCCCTGGACTCTACCTGCCTTCCCTAAGTCCTTTCTTCCCTTTGCAGTTCTTTCATATCTCAGCCCTTGCCTGACCTTACCTTGACCTCTCCCTCCCTCCATTAAATTCTACCTCTCCCGTGTACCGTTTTATTGGACCCTGCCCTTTGCTCAGGGATAGCTGGCTAATATGAGAAACTAATCTGCTTTAATGTTTTAATGTGTTACCACTCGCTAGCCTCTGCTAGCAACTTAATGAGATTCTGAGTTTTACTTGTCTCATCGCAGGTCTTCTATTCAATTATAAACTCGGTGAGGGGGAAGCGCCATTTGCTATTCCTTCGTTCACTCCCATAGCAGCTGCCTAGGAATACTAGACACTGATGCTGTTGAGTGAATTTAAGGAAGGGGGAAGTAGGTGGCTAGATCTGAGTGGAAAGAAGGTAAATACATACCGTGACACAGTGGTTTTTCAGGCAATGCCAGTAAAATAGATTGGCAAGAGAAGCTGGCAAGTCCTTCCTAAAAAGGAGTTTAAAAATAACCAGAGAGCATAAATGAACTTGACCAAACCCTTGAAAAAGGTTGCTTTAAAACAGCAGCAACAACAAAAACAATAGTACGATATATTCACTACTTGGCTGAAGACTGGTCCTAAAATCAAAGGTTTCTGGTGGGTATCCCACCATCTTCTGGGAAAAAATTTTCCTTTAAAAGTCCAAAGCAAGAATTCATGCAAAATACATGTGTCATTAAGCCCCTTGGATGCTGCAGAAATGTATCAGCAGCAGACTTAGTAAATATAGTTCCCTGCAAACTGAAATACAGGAACAGTCTAGCAAGGAACTGCACAGTAGAACTTTCTTTCCTTACTCTGTTCAAGACAGTAGCCCCTTGCCACGTGTGGCTACCCAGCACTCGAAATGTAGCTAATGTGACCGAGGACCTGAATTTTTTAACTTTTATTTAATTTTACTTCACAAAGTAAAAAAAAACCCCATAACATTAAATTTAAGTAGCCTCATGTTATTTAATACTAGAATACTTGAAGAATATTTAATACTTCTTACTTGAAGTGTGGTTCATAGATCAGGAATACTGAGATAAAAATAATTTTGTTATTTTAAATTATAATAATTATTATGTTATTTAAATAATCACATTACTATATAACAGAATAATACTGTTACAAATGCAGAATCTCAGGAGTCACCCATGACCTATTGAATCTGCAGTTTGATAAGGTGCCCATGTGCTTGTCATGCACATTAAAGTTTGAGATGCCATTCTCCAGATCAGTGGGTCTCAATACTGTTGAGAATCACCTGCAGGACTAAAATCTAGATGGTTTTAAAACAATTCTGATGGGGGACTCCACCATGGGACAATTAAATCAGAAACTGGTGGGGAGGCATAGGCATCAGAATCAGCTTTGCCGTCTACTAGTCTCAGGAAGAAATCCTACTTATAATTTGTTTTAAAAAATGTATATACGAAACAAAGAAAAGAAAAGGATTCAATGACACTTAGAAATTTAGACAGTTCTATATAAAAAGGTCACAAGTGTGCACATTGGTGTCCGATATACTAAAAAGAGATGAACACAGCTGTGGGATCTCTTTACCTGTTGGAATCAGAAACATTTTTAAGGCACGAGACGTGGTTTGTCTCAGCCCAGGAGACCTGATCTTGGTCTGGGGAGCTGTGGGTTGGAGCTTATGTGATGTTAGTGCCCAGGCAGACAAGGAACATTACTAGTTATGGAGACCCAGGACTGTTCAGTCAGGGTGAGGACATTGAACACATTGAGCTTAATATCTGATAAAGCAGAAAAAAGAGTTTTAAAAAGATTATAGATTACTTCAGGTCAATGACTCCAGGGCCCTTGAAGTAATTCATGTGACCCCATGAGGAATGAATTTCTATACAAACCGTGTGCTAGGATACGTGATTTAAAATGAATGATCAATTTCTCAGACACCAAAGACACTCACAACATAAGTCCTAGCTCCAGGCAGAAAGGAGCAGGAAAGTCCTCATTTTTTGGGGTTCTGAAGATTCCAATGGGAAGGACTATCAACAGGCTGTGCCTTTCTTCTGAGAGGCCTTGGATTTGGGAATTTTCCCGCGTCTTTCCATCTATCACCATCCAAGTTTATGAGCTCTAGGACATCATTCAAGGACCGTTCTGGGCCCTTCTCTCGTTGGGCTATATTTAGGAAGATAGGAAGGAACTATAGTGTTTGAAAATAATTCTCTTTCTGATTTTTCCCTCTGCTGTTAAGAAAAGTGTTTCCGTATGATTTGTGCTATAATTATTTACCTTTTGTGCTACAGTTAAATTTTTGAAACAAGGGTCATGTAAATGAAGGTTGGAAATGTTAGTTTCTTAATGGATCAGGAATAGGCCCTGCAGGAAAAGGGAAAGACCTAGAACAGGATCATGAAATAAACATCTGCTTAGATAAGGGCAGTCAGCAGGAGCATTCAACTGATCAGAACTAAATTCAACAACAATTTTTTATTGACTATTTGCAGAGTCCAGACATTGCTCTAAGTATTAGAGATACAGTGCGAACAAAACAGAAATTCTTATGATTTCTTGTTACCTATTTACCGACAAGTCAGCAGACCAGATGTTAAACACACAGATGAATAAATATATATTATAATGAACATCTACAAATTGTGGTAAGGCCTCTAAAGAAGAATTATAGAAAAGAGGATACAGGGGGTCTGGTTAATTTAGATTTTGGCAGTCAAGATTAGAAAACAGGATAGTAGGTCAACTTAACAATCAGAAAACCTCACACAGATTTGGACTCATCAAAAAAAAAAAAACAAAAAACGACAAGCTTAACTATAAGCAGTGGTCAATTAAAGTTGAAGATTAGAAGTACATTTATGCACTTATTAAGGAAAGATTGGGAATAAGTGTCAAGCTGAGTGGCCCACCCTCATACCAGCAGAATGCAATGCTCTTGGTCAAAGACTACAGAGAAGGTTAAAGGTGAGAAAGTTCTCTTAAAGTAGGGAGTGAAAGAATTTGTTGATCACCAGTGAAGTTCAAGTCTAGGCAAAAGCCACAGGGGCAGATGCAAACATGATGTACCACTGATGCATAACTGACTAGGGCAGAAAGAAGGTAAGATCTTCTTCCTGCTATGGTTTTCCTGCCTTGACTAGTCTTTTAGCCCTGAAAGATCCTGGCAGAGAATAAAACCTTAGAGTCATAAAATATTGGCCACACAGGGAGTATAGCGGGCATTTATTCCAATTCCCCATCTGATTTCACAATGAACCTCATGTGAAACTTCATTAGTCACCAGATAAACCCACACTGATAGGGCCCTAATAGGAGGTTTCAATGTCTCCTTAAAAGTTCAATAGTCAACCTTGACCAGTTTATCTCTGACTTATTCTGTTAACTTGAAGTCTACTCACCGTTATACATGAGGGCTGGTTCCATCCACAGGTTTTAGAATAGTGTCAGGGCCTACTTTTATTAGTGGCCATATGCCCTTTACATCCCATCCAAGACATGTTTCCTGTACAAAATTCTCTACAATGGGCAGACAAATCTATTGATAGTTAATGAGTACCTCGTGAACATTCTTGGCTCTTCATTTTTGTTCAAGAACTTTTTTGGTGTCACTATTTCTTATCAATCCTTTAAGACTCAGCTTAAATTCATGTTCCTACAAGTTTTCCTGACCATCCCAGTTTTCTAGACTTTTTGCTTCATGAATAATACATTATATCATTGTAAGACCATGGAATCAGAAACTAACGTCATTAGCAGATTAAGAGAGACCCATGAAGTAAAAGCAAAAAGTCATTTACTTTTATCTCTCACAGATCTTGTCAATTTGTTTACTCCTCCATCCATTTATTTATTAAGTCATTCATTAAGTAAATGTTCATTGATTACTTACAATATGCCAGGCATTATTCTAGAATCTGAGGATGCAGGATTGAACAAAATAAAAACACTTGCACTTGTGGAGCTTACAATACAGTAGAGGAGAAGAACAACAAAACAAGATATAAAAGTATAACATTTAGCATGACAGATAAGGAAAAGTGTTAAGGGGATAGCCAATATAGAGCAAGGTGTCATACATTGTTAGTACTTTTACACAGGACAGAATAGCCTCTTCCTGAGAGGCTGTCTTTTGATTAAAGACCTGAAATAAACAGGCATGTGAGTTAACAGACTCCTGGTGGAAAGGCATCCAGGCAGAGGGAACAGCAAGTGCAAAGGCTCTGAGGTGGGACTTGTGCCACTCTGAGGTGGCACAGGAAATCCCCAGGCTGGGTAGTGTTTCAAGCTGACCTTTCTCTTATAGAGATAACTTGCCTATAGAGCATTTCTGGGCTTTCTTAAAAGTTGTCCACAGTTCTGTTGAATGTGGGGAACATATCTCTTCTAGGTTGCCTATGATTCTTAAGCCCCAGGAATCCCACAGCCCACCTGCTCGTTGGTTACACTGCCATCTTCCACACAGCTCAGGCTCATGCTGGCAGAGCACTAGCTGGCTAGTCTCTGGCCTTTAGATTTTTCAGGCATCAGTTAGATATCATCCCAATGGGTCCCCAAGCTCTTTGAACATATTAAGTCTCTACAGGGGTGATAGGATCCTATTTAAAGGGCAGATATTCTCTATACTTTCCGCTTGGTGAGAAGGCAACAAATTTGGGACTCTTTTAATCACTGAAGTTGTGTGTGTGTGTGTGTGTGTGTGTGTGTGTTCAACTTATTTTTCTCAACTGAAGTGGGACATCATAAAAAAATCACAAAATAGTTTTAAACTTTCTTTTATAAGTCTCTCACAGTGATCTGAAAATGATTTTGTAATGTTATGTATTTGGTGGGGGAGCTTAACTAAAACGGAGAGTAAATAATACCATTTAATATTATAAGAGTGTTTTTGTGGGCCTACAAATGGGAAGTGGTGAGAAGTACCCAGCTGACTACTAGACACGGTTTCTCTGATCTTCTGCAGCAATTACTGCCTTTACTACTCATTTGGCACTTAACACAAGCTGCTTTGAATTTTTATTTATTTTAATTAATATTTAATTACAAAGCAATACAACAAAAGATTATCTATATTAGTATTTAAAATATTACATTGTTGGAGCTCGGTTTTTCTCTGACCTTCTCCTACCCTCCTGTTTCTCAGTTCCATTCTCCTTCAAGGTTAGCCAGAGTAACTAGAATTCCTTTTCCCCAAGGCAGATTATAGAAACCAGAACCCGTTCCCCCCAAAGCCAGCCAGACAACCTAAAAATACCACTCGAACTTTTTCTCTACCTTTCTGTGTAAAAACTGGCCATAAAAAAATTATCTGATCAGGCACGGTGGCTTATGCCTGGAGTTCCAGCACTTAGGGAAGCCGAGGCAGGAGGATTGTTTGAGCCCAGGAGTTCAAGACCAGCCTAGGCAACATAGTGAGAACTTATCGCTACAAAAAAATTAATTGGGCATGGTGGCATGTGCCTGTAGTTTCGGCTGAGATGGGAGGATCACTTGAGCCCAGGAGTACAAGATTGCGATGAGCCATAATTGTGCCACTGTACTCCAACCTGGACAACAGATTGAGTCCCTGATAGAGAGAAAGAGAGAAAGAGAGAGAGAAAATACTTGACTTTTATTGTTTGACTGTAGATCATAAGACCCTCCTTTTGGAAAGGGCCCTGCCCCACATCCAGAAGGAAGGAATGCTGTACAGAGAGGCCAGAAGATTCTAGACAGACAGGCCTTGCTGAGCTCCCCTACTCAGTCTATTAACATTAGGTCATACCCTTTACCTTCAATCATATTTCTACATAGCTGTCCATACTTTGCTGAATCTAAGCATAAAAATGAACATTTCCCCCTGTGTCTAGGGGTCTTTATTCTGAAGACTCCCGTGTACACGTTAAATGCATGTATATGCCTTCTCTTCAATTAATCTGCCTTTTGTGACTTGATTTTTCAACAAACCTTCAAAGGGCAAAGAGGAAGCTTTCCTTTGGCCCCAACAGCATATATTGTTGACTCCATTTATTTCCTCTAGCAATGTATAAAAATTCACAATTTTTATCCACTTTTTGTTATTTAATCTTTTTGTTCATCTCTCCTTCATCTCTAGTTAGTTTTCTGGTCCCTCAGGCTCATCACTCACATCCTCATCCTTTGTGAATATCCAATAACATTAGCACATAGTAGGTGCTTAATAACTGCTTGATGAGGAGGGTAGTGTGCTTTCTGAGTATAGAATCTTATGACTAAGTAGATTTGGAGTTGAAATCATACTTTAACACAATTATATTGCTGAATTCTCTTATGTATGCAGATACATGTATGAAATGTAGAAAATGTTTGTTATTACTCTGTCATGTTGACTCCATAGTGCTTACTTATTAGGTATTTTCCTACAATTAGGTAGCACTGGTACTTAAGCCCTGGTCTGCAGTCTTCAAAAAAAGCTAAACTTTGATTATCTGATCATACATTTATTCATGAAAACATTATGTTATTTCTGCTTTAAGTTTTGATATGTAAAGAGCTTAGAAGTTGTCGTTTTCTTACAACAAGTAAACACTGAACAAACAAAAATTCAATGATATTTCTTTTACTCAGTAGAGAATTGAAGTTGCAGGGCAAACCTCCACTCTGGAATCTTGGGAGACCAGCATATCTAAAAAGACACAGCTGAGATTTGCTTACCTTGACCAGAAGCTGTTGGAGCCATAAGTTGTAAGGACACTCAAATGGTTGTTCTGATGAAATGCTGGAGGCTGAGTGTGGACTAGCCTGAGAGTGAGAAATCACTGGGGGCTAAAGTTTAAGATCTGAGATAGAGCCCCTCATGGTTCAGGCAGGGAGAGGAAAAGAGTAATCATTGTGAAATATACCAGGAGACATCCCCAAAATAAAAGCCTATATCTCAGGGGGAAAGACTTTACCAGAGCCTTATCCCAGTTGAAGAATTATCTTCCCAGCACCCTCTAGCTTTCCTATCTCACCTAAAGGGCTGGGTAATGGGAAAATGGTCAACAGAGGTCAGTTTTTTTGTTTGTTTTTTTACTCAGAGTCTCACTCTGTCACTCAAGCTGGAGTGCTGTGGCACAATTACGGCTACTGCAGCCTTGACCTGCTGGGCTCAGGTGATCCTTCTACCTCAGCTTTCCAAGTAGCTGGGACTACGGGCGTGTACCATCACACCTGGCTAATTTTTATTTATTTATTATAGAGACAAGGTCTCACCACAATGCCCAAGCTGGTCGCAAACTCCTGGGCACAGGCAATCCGCTTGCCTCAGCCTCCCAAAGTGTTGGAATTACAGGCATGAGCCACTGTACTTGGCTCAGATATCAGGGTTTTAAGGAAATAAATTGTGGGCACTGCATTCAGGGAAGGGAGTAGAGATCAGGAGGGAAAAAAGCTATGCCATGGGAGAAACACTTGTGAAGGTCACAGTCCCAAGACACAAAACCATGAAAACATTGAGATTTAATCGGGAGATTATAGAAAATTCCCTCTCCTATACTTTACCACCACATCAACAGGGTTCCAGCATAGTAACAGTGGATGACAGATGAAAAAGCTGCAGGACAGACTCTGAGCAGGCGTACTCAGGGAAACCCAAGGTCAAGAGGAAAGTCAAAAACAA
This sequence comes from Tarsius wallacei, assembly GCA_963574415.1. Lineage (NCBI taxonomy): Eukaryota > Metazoa > Chordata > Mammalia > Primates > Tarsiidae > Tarsius > Tarsius wallacei. The sequence goes on from CAUYQG010172506.1 coordinate 10,227, forward strand.
GAGTACCACAGAAATTTGAATCTCTGGAATTTACAGCTACCGAAAACATTAAATGTAGCTCAACTCTCAGCCAAATTAGCATAAATCCTCACAGTAAAGGCCACAGTTCATATTACACAGTACAACATGTCCTGCTTTCAACAGCAACAACAACAAAAAAAACCTACAAGGCATGCCAAACAACAAGAGAAAACCCAGTCTGAAAAAACAAAATCATCAGAAATAGATCTAGATATGACACAGATGTTGGAATTATCAGGCTGAGAATTTAAATAGCTCTGTTAAGGGCTATAATGGAAAAAGTAAACAATATGTAAGAAAAGATGGATAATATAAGCAAAGAGAAATTCTAAGAGAGAATCAAAATGATGTGCTAGAAATAAAAAACTCTGTAAGAGAAATAAAGAATGCTTTCAATGAGATCATCAGTAGACTCAGCATAGACTCGATTACAGAATCAGTGAGTTTGAAGACAGTGAAATGCAAATGGAAAAAAAAAGATCATCCAAGAACTGTGGGACAAATTTAAAAGGTATAAAATACCAAGGGGAAGGATGCGAGAACAAAGAAGCAAGAAATAGCTGATGTGATAATGACTGAGAACTTTCTAAAGTGAATGATAGACACCAAACCGTAGATTCAGGAACCTCAAAGAACACCAATCAGGACTTAAAAAAAAAAAAACCACACACACCAACACATATCATATTTAAACTGCAGAAAAGCAAAGACAAAGAGAAAATCTTCAAAGATACCAGAAGAGGGAAAGGCACTACCTATAGAGGAAAACAGATAAGAAATATAATGTTCTTATCAGAAACTACGAAGGCACGAAAACCTAGGGATGGAATATTTAAGGTGTGAAAAGAAACAAACCACCAACCAGCTGGGCAGGGTGACCCACACTTGTAGTTTCAGTTACTCGGGATGTTTAGTTGGGAGGATCGCTTGAGCCCAGGAGTTTGAGTATATCCCAGGCAACATAGCAAAACTTCATCTCAAAATACAAAGAAAAAAAATTTTTTTTAAATAAGTAAATAAATACAAAAACATGCTAATGTCTGTCCATATTGCCACAGCTTCTAGAGAAGAGCATGGCAAGGGTTCAAGCACTCTTGTACATTCCTGAACACATTCCTGAGAGCTAATAAAAGGTGCGCTTCCCCTTGTCTCCTATGCACTCCCAGTAAGTCTCTTCAAAGGATTCTTAGCTTTCCTGCAGCCTATGTCCAATAAACTAAGAGATATATTTCTGAGCATATTCCTGAGAGTCCCCTTATCTCCCATGCTCCCTGAGTAAGTAGCTTCAGGGGATCCTTGATTTCCCTGCAGACTATTCCCAATAAACTGAAAGAGGTAAATCCCCATTTACTATCCTTTTCTTAGTAGTCACAGGTTTAAATAATATAGTATCAATGTAATTGTAAGTCTTGTGATTCGGATAACTTTTGTATTAATGTAAGTTTTGTGATTTGTATACCTTTTGTGTAATGCATAATGTCGTAGGTCTTGTAAACTCCCTTTACTCTTTGGCAAGCTTTATTAATGCTTCTGCTGGGCCTCACTGATAAAAGCTGTGAGATACCTCTGGTTCCTGGCACCAGGAAGTCTGGACTGTAAAATGTCACTATCAGTAAAATACAGCTGTAACTTAAATTCTATACAATGTTCTCTGCTGGTCACGTGGCTAATGTATAGGTACCAACAACTCTGGACTTATAAAAGTGGACTGTAAAGCCTGAAGGATGAGTAGAACCATCTTAGAAAGGCCTCAAGTCCAGACCTGCTCTCTGGATTTGAATTCAGAAATAAACTTCTTTCTACCAGTCTTTCTGCCTCTTGATTTATTGGCATTGAGGGTTAGTAGCCAAACATTTACTCAGATGATAACAAAACCACCAACCTAGAATTCTATATCCAGCAAAGTTATCCTTCAAAAGTGAGGGAGAAATAAAACCTTCTCAGACAGACAAAAATCGAGGGAATTTATCACCAGTAGGCCTGCCTTGTGAGAAGTGTTAAAAGAAATTTTTTAGCAGAAGGAAAATTATATAGGTGAGAATCATGGATCTATATGAAGAAGACTATTGGAGAAGGAATAAGGAAAGCACTGGACCCTGAGTGAATAGAACCACTTCTGTCTCATCTTGCATAACAAGTAGGTATCTTCATCTGTGAACAATGATCTATGATTTAAGGAAAGAGTGTATACTTTCATGCTCCTGCAGTCTGGCAAAAAAAGAAATTATACAACAGATTTTATTTCTTATAGGCTTCTAAATAGTAAGTAGAAAGTTTGGAACTGATGAAAAACATTACATTTGTGATTTAGTAAAGCTATGAATCTTACCTGTGTCTGTGCATGTATATTGTACATTGTAAATGCATATATTAATCTAGTCACAAGATATGGGGAAAGTAAAGGATTTACTTTGTGGATGGTACAATTTAGGGAAAAAAACTTTATTAAATTCTTCAATTAAAAAAAGAACTTTGTTAAACAATATTGATAAGCATGATAATTAAAGACTTTACCTAGGAAGCTTTTAAAGAAAACAAAATGGCAGTTAACAATTTGGTGTATCTTTAACAGTTTTTGAGATCTGTCTTTGTGCTACGTGACAGAGATACCAAGATGATTAAGCCCTGATTAAGATGAGAAGCTAATTGTATGAAGGTGGCATTTGGTAACTTATACAATAACTACTAGTATTTTCAGTTATAGCTTAATCAGCTCCTAGCTGAATTGCTAAAGCATATTAAATTAGAGGCTTCTTGATGACAAGACCAAACTATTTATCTAGAGAGCACCACTCATGGCACAATGCCTAACACATAATAGGTACACAACAAATGTTTGTTAAATGGAAGTTTAAGAGTTGGCAAACTACCTCCTGCAGGACAAATCTGGTCTATGGACCAAATCCAGCCTGTGATCTGTTTTTGTAGGGCTCTCAAGCTGAGACTGTTTTATGCATTTTTAAGGGACTGTATACACCCACACACATATGCACACAAAATTATGTGACAGAGAACTTATGTGGTCTATAATATCTATTTTGCTTTTTACAGAAAACATTTGCTTCCCTCTGTTTGATTAGGGTATTTCTTTTAACTCTTCCTGAACTTTGTCTTGGTGTAAGGTTTCTCCTTATATAATGATATGACCGCTTGGCACTAAAGGCTTGCCAAAGTGATCTTCCTCAGCTGCCAATGGTTTTACTCCATCCCAGTAACAAATGGTTGGCACACCCAGCTTGGGCTGGAGGCCACTAAACACGACGACCCTCTTAGCTTGCCTGCTTAATCAGCAAACAGGTTGTGCCATTCTCTTTGGTTTCTGGGTAACACTTTACCAAACAATCAGAGGAAAAAGGCTACATATGACACCAATGATCCCCATGAGGGTTCTGCCCATGTAGAAGATTTCCCTGACTGCTTTTTCATCTTATCAGTTTTTGTTTATATTTTGTTTCCTTCTTAACAGAGCACATTCCTGTTCCTTCCCATCAAGTATTCAAACTTTAGTAACAACTGTAGCTTATTGGCCATGGAGACAAATGACTTTAACTGCAGACCCTCATAAACTGTCAGAAAAAAACCTGTAGTTTCTACAAAAAGTAGATTAAAAACGTTTTTAAAGAGCTTTATGAAAAGTAAAAAGAAAAAATCCACACAGAGCACCTCAGGTTATAGTATGTAATTCAACATGTGTATATGTGTGTTTGAACTAAACAACATGACCTTTCAGGGTAGAGATTTCTTCTCTGTTCCCCATTCCTAATTTCACCACAGGCTCAGTAAAAACTCCTTAAATGAGGTGGGTCTGGGGCTCTGTGAGGGGAACCTACTTGTCAGTCCAAAACACAAACCAATTAATAACGAAATGCAGTCATTTTGCATCCTCAAACCAGTATTCTGGAACAAAGCGCCTGCATCTACAAGTGATGAATATTTAGACTTGAACTTTTCACTATAGCCAATGGGAGAAAAATTCTTTGCACAGTGGGGTGTATTACTGAATTTTTATAGGTCTCCAGAGCATTGCTGAATCAGGGGATATGCAAGTAACCTCTAACTCTTTTCAGAACTTGCCATTTAGTTCACTTTTATTATTTGTTTTTCTGGGAACCAAAGGTCAAACTTGTTATATTTGCACCGTACCACCTATATGGGAACGACTGAGATCAACAGAGCCCTGGATTCTGATCTTTCCGGCACTTCGCCAAAGCAGCGGGGATGCCAGACCTTCCCTTCCTCATGGGGAACTTTGGAACTTTTGTTGGGTCTCTCTGAGTCTGAGCACACCACTAGCTCTGTTTTCACTTGGAGCTCTTATTTTTAAGCCCATCAATTAACTTTTTGCTCAGGCTCTCCCCAAATGCTCTCTTACTCCACCATACAAGGTCTTACTTGAAAATAAAAGTCATAGATGTGGTGTGAAAAAAGGAGGGACCTTGTCCCAACCTTCCCCCCCACTGCCCCCCACCTGCCAAAAAACCTTATTTATGGATTTCAGATGGTGGCAGGGATGTTTATATGATCTTTACCCAAACTGCCTGAACCTCCCAGGTCTGCAAATATCAGGCTGCAAATTTCATGAGAGCAGAACTTTTTTTTCCGGGATGGGGGAGGGGTGGTTAAGATTTCCTGTACTTCCTGCTTTAGAGTTGCTGGAAATGAGACAAAAACTGTATTTCAGGGTTTCAGTACCTGGCCCCAGCTGGAATCTGGTCATACAAATGTGCATCAAGAAGAGACACATGTGCACATAGGCTCACACCCACACAGACACCTAGCAAGGCGCGTGGTACATACTCCCAAAAATGTCATTTAAAACACACACATGATACTTTCCACTTCAAATAAAACGGAGTCAAATTCCAAAACATTTCATAAAGGCCTTTCAAAGTTTCAAAACCAAACCAAACAACAATGTGATTTGAGGGAAAAGGGTAAGTTCATTATTATTTTATCCAGATTTGCCTGATCAAGCTAGAAAAGAAAGACATAAGGAAATAAACAAAGAAACCCAAACCCAACAGCATGCAAATGTAACCTATTAAAGCCGGGAGCAATGGTGGCATACTTTCAACAACTTTCCATCTTTGTCTACCCCCCCTTCCCCACTTGCTGAAATCTGTGGTTCTCAAATAGATTTGGAGCCTCCTCACTGCGATGTGGCAGATACTCCTCACCTGGGCTCAGATGAGTCCAGGGGACAGCATTCTCTTCAGAAGACGCAGACACTGCTCTGCTAAATTCAATACATACATATATTTGGGGAAGGAAGAAGGTTTAAAAAGAATCAGGGTGGAGGCCGATGCGAAACCACAAATTAAGTGATGCATCGGATTAGCCTTCAAGTCCCTGTCTGGCTGTCAGAGGCTGACTGTAATGATGTGACTTTGATACCAAGCAGGTCATTGCTCATGTATAGCAGCACCCTGAAACATGTGCATCCTCGTAAGGACTGGCCTTTGTGCAGACGTTGAGCCAGCAGGTCATTAATGTGCAGTGAAAACAGGACGGGCCAGTGGAATACGGGGAAGGCGTGCCTGAAAGGGAGAGTCAGAGTTTCCAGTAACCACTTTCAGTTGGCAGAACTCTGATTGGAACCATGTGACAATTTTAGGCGATGTACCATAGGCAGCCAATTTATTACATATGGCAATATGATTAATGGTATCAAATGCCTTTTTTTGGTAACATCCAAGAACACTCCGCCAGCCAACTGCTTGGAGTCCAAGGCAGTGAAAATCTGTTCCATGAATTTAAAGTCAGGCAGATGAGGTTAAATGAGAAAGGGCCAGACGCCAAGGCAATGATTACAAAGTAAGTTGTTTCAAAAAAAAAAAAAACCCAGAATGTTTTAAATCTGGCCTTGAACAAATCCCATCCAGACCCCACCTACCCCGACCTATTTTTCTCTTTTCCTTTCCCCCCTTGTTTCTTGATGTGAAAACCCTAATAGCTACAGTCTGGAGGACAGGCTGTCTTCTACTTCCCCAGAACCTTTTCCAGGCCCAGGCGAGCCAGCACATGCCCACCGCCTGGATCTTTCCTTGGAATCCTGTGTCGAGGGTAGCAGCAGATGGAGAAGGACCCCCCCCCCCAGCCCCATCACACTCCCTTTGGTGACTGGGAGATCCTCTCTGCCCTCTTCTCCCTGTGAGTTGGGCTTCCGTGAACTTCTAACATCACTGCAAATGACTAGGAAGAAACTGTCACACCTGGGGGATCTGTGGAGGAAGTGAACTGTGAGGCAGGTTGCTTGTCATGTGGAACCTGAAGAAAGAGCACAAAGAACAGGGAAGCCACAGAGTCTCTGAATGCGACTTGGTCCCCACACAACATGCGATAGGTGTTGACTACATATTTGTTAAATAAATGAGTATATCACCACATTCTTTGATGTTGTCTAGTGGACACGTGCCTGTTTTGTCAAAGCGGTGAGTCACTGCCCCCCTGATAAAGATTTTGTAAAAATACCATACCAACAAGCTCTGATCAAGGGCCCAGCAGGCAGGGGCACTCTAATAGGTGGGATAATTTGTTTGTTTATTAATTATATTGCAGACTGGGTAATTTATAATTGATAAAGTTTATTTTTATCCTTATGGGCAACACATGGGTAGGGTATAGTTGTGTTTAACAAAGCAAATTGATCACTAACCCTGTGGTTTGTGGGTTAATACTTTTTCTTTTTCCTTTTTTGTTAAGAACTGAATCTGGTCAGTTATTTGGGGGTTAATGCTATTACTCGAGGCTTAGTTTTCAAGCTATCAATTTGGTGTGCTCTTTATCCTAGTCTGAGGGACGTAGATTATATCTTTAGTAAAGCTTTTTTTCCTACAAAAATAAAACTTAAAATGAAAAGTGTGGGTAAATAACAAAAACATGTGGAAGTCAGGTGACTCTGATCCAGGCAGAAGAGTAAAGACATGTCAAAATGAGACAGAAGGGTCATGAGATTAAGGTTGAGCTGTAACATAAGGCAACTGGGTAACTGCACTATGATTGCCAACCTTGAGGACTGAGGTACAACCTCGAATCTTGCTAATTTTCCTCAGCTTGCTCTGTTGGAGTTTTTCAACCTATTCTAGCATACTGTGTGTATGAAGACTGAATGACACATAGGGGTTGACTCTGTTCTAGAAACTTCCTCTCTTGAACACCACTGTCTATTCATTAAAAATGATATAAAAACCAAGATTTAATACGGACCTTGCCTGCAACCCCCTTCCCCCGCCATCTTTAAATTGAATTTCAGGCAATTCTCTCCTCTGAATCATGATTATTTTTCCTGAGTGAATCATGCTCATTTTTAATTAAAATTCACTTTTGCCAGATATTCTTTGAAGGCCGAGATAGAGCAGTCTACTGAACTGCTAGAATTATCAAATCAGCCTGTTGGTTATTATGGGTAAAGAGTTGTTTTTCTTTCTAGTTTTTTACTGCGATGTAGTGGCATGGTGGCATGCCGTTGTATTCATTTCCTATGGCTGCTAGAACAAATTACCATAAACGTGGTGGCTCAGAACAACACAGATTTATTACCTTCCAGTTCTGGAGGTCAAAAAGTCTGAAATGAGTGACTACATTCAGCTAATACTGAGGTGTAGGGGACTGTGTTCCCTTCCGGGGGCTTTTGGGGAGTCCTACTCCTTTGCCCTATGCAGCTTCTAGAGGTAGCTGCATGCTTTGGCTTGTGTCTTGTTACTCCATCTTTGCAGCCAGCAGCACAGCAGCTTCAAATTGCTCTCTGACTCTGCTTCTGTTGCCACATCTTCTTCTCTGACTCTGTTCCTCATGTTTCCCTCTTATACGAACCCTTGTGATTTCATTGGGCTCACCCTGATAATCTGGGATAATCTCCCATCTCAAAACCCACAATTTAATCACATCTGCAAAGTCTTTTCTGCCTTGTAAAGTCACATGGGCATCTCTGGGAGACCATTTTTCTGTCTACTACAACCATTATGATTTAGGAAGGAAGAAGAAAAAAATAATCAGAAAATCACAAAACAAGGTTATGGTGAAAAATATAGAAGCAATCAGCAAATCTCCACTCAGCACTTCTACCAGGAAGCTGTCTCTGCCCCCCTGTTTTCTTTCTTTCTTTCTTTCTTTCTTTCTTTCTTTCTTTCCTTTCATACTCTGCATACTTCATTCATAACTTAACTGAAGGCAGGACTTCATGGAAAGAGAATAATAGTACTCATTGAGTGGTGACTCTGGGCCAAGCTGTTATTTATTTCATTCTCACAAGGGGTAGTGTCATTATTTTCTCAACTTTACTGATGATAGAATGGAGGCCTAGAGGAGTTAAATAACTTGCCATATGCAGCACAGTTAGTAAATGACAGCATAAACCAAGATTTGGACTGATGACTATAGAATTCCACAATGCCCATCACCGCTGTATTTTTCTGCCTAAGTCTAACAAAGAAAGGGTGGTAGAAGGGGGAGGTTGTCAGGATATTCACATTTTTTTCTTTCCCCCTCTTAAATCAACCGTACATAACTGCATAATCTACAGTGCTACCTCATATTCTTGAGTTTACTGTTAACCGCTCATTACTTGTTACACTGTCTTTGATTTCAACTACTAATCACTAACTGGGCCCCTAGTCTAGGCCTAAATGAGTCTCAGGGTTCTTCTATTCCATGTGTTTTCTAGAACCTGAATCTAGCTGTCCAGTGGCTAATGACTAGATACCATTACTGCTTCATTTTTCTGTTTTCCTTTTTTTTAACTTTTGAAGCCAAAAATCAACAGGATTACAGGATTTCCAAATTAATAAAAGCCAAGCCGTGTATTAATTTATTTATTCAGGATGTTGTCTTTCAACCCTAATTATTCTATTGTGGTTATAATATTAAAAGTGAAATGAAAGAAATTCTAAAATATAAGAAGTGAAGTTAAGCTGAACCAGTCCTCTAATAGAATAAAATCACCAGGGAAAAAAAATATCTTCAGCTAACATCGAGAGAGAAGGAAGAATGAATTTTATGCATATTGTCTGCAATCCAGAGAAATTCTAATCTTTAAAGGATTTTAAATACAAGAGATATAACTATGCAGTTATAAGACTCATTCCACTAGCCAAAATTTACCTCCGTAAAACAGTCACTGCTTATACAGTGTAATAGAATTGACAGATGTCAGACCCTGGTGAGGGAATATAATTGTTGCCAAACATTCCTGAAAGGAACTTTTGCTGTAAGTGTTGGGTACAAGTAATTCAAGATGTAAAATCTGCAGATAGCTCCAAAGTGGCATTGTCTGCCTCAGGCTCCATGGCACTTTCTGGGAATAAAAGAAAGCATTAGTTTTGACTAATTATTAAGATTAATATTCATTTATTATATTAACAATAATAATAACATAACATAAGACTTTTACAATCAGAAACCACTGTGAACAAAATCATGGCCTAGGGCAAATTGCTTTCTTTAGGTTGCAAATTTTTCTCTGTAGAACCCACAAAATTTACAGGAACAAATATGAAAAATAAAATTTTGCATTTATAAAGGCCCAGATTATCATGTTAGATTCAAGACATTTAGGATCACAAAACATTATTCTCTATCATAGATAAACCCCACAATAGGTTTATAACCTTAGAATGTGTTTTTATCATTAAAACAAATTATAATTGTCCCCATGTGTATCATTAGTATTGTCTGGAACATTTAGGATAAAAAGATTTAAACTTTTCATATGTTTTTCTCTTTGAACTGTCCACAATCCCAACAGTCATGGTAAGGTAGCTTCCTGTCTTTCTTACTGTTATCAAAGACTCCCTTCTACTGGAGATATGTTTCACTGATATTTTTCTCTGGTACCAAAGTGGATGACACAAAGTTTTAAATTTTTCTGAAACTTGCCTTTGAATAAACTCAGAGGAAGGGAAGCTGACTGTGGCTCATTTCATTTTCATGCTTGCTAGGTTTTGTATCACTTTTGCCAAATACCAACTTGGTGTTGAAGTCCCTTTTGTAAATGCCAACCCAATAAATGTAAATGTAAATATAAATATAAATGTAAATGCAAAGATAAATATAAATATAACTGGCTAACAAATTTAAAAGCCAAGATATGGACAGGTAAAATTTACAGGTAAATTTCCTGTAACAACAGTTTCCTGTACCATATTCTCTTGGTACCAGTGGTTCTGAATGATCTGGAAGGCTTATTAAAATGCAAGTAACTAAGCCCCACCCTCTGATTCAGGGGGTCTAGGGTGGGATTAGGGAATTTGCTCTTCTAAGGTCTCCAACAAATGCTGATGCTGTTTGGAAGGTAGGAACCCCAAGAATTTTAGAATAGAAGAACTTGGTAAAATAATCCTAGCAGTAGTGTAGTCATTTTATCTCAGCCCTAGCCCTGTCATGTATTGCTAAGCCTTTCTGCTGGCCAGCATATTCTTTTACCTCTTAATCATTAGCGAGAAGTAAAACTGGCCTCCCAGAGTTAGGACTTGGTAATTATTTCTAGCCCCTTAAGCATGTCTAGCCCTAATTGTTCTTCTAGGTATCTATGTTTCCGGCAGTGAAGTATTGTTATCAGTCTTCCATAACCAGCCTCTGGCCCAGCCTCCGGTCCACCACCTGGAGTCACGAGATATCAGTGCCTGGAGATGTCTAGAAACAAGACTTTTGTGACTTCCTTGTTATCTACATCAAAGAATACAACCTCCAGACTTTTTCCTTAGCCAAGGAGCCTTAAATATACCCAGCCTCTTAGCCTTCAAGGCCACACTTGCCTATTGAGTGTTGGCCCCTTTCTGACTTTGGAAATTGAATAATAAACTTTGCTTCTTTCTCTTTTGCAATTCTTTGCATTATTCCCGTGGCACCGGCCTACTTTGCCTCAGTTTACCCTTTCACTGTTAGTCCGAGGACCCACTGCTCTACACCTTCAATGATAATATAGAAGCTTATTTTAAGAATACTTTCTTAGAGATTTAATTATAAAATGATGGATAAGCGTGCAGTCAGGTAAGAAATTTTTAAGTACATATTATGGATTTGGAACAGTTTGGTATACTTTATATATACATTACCTCACTCAATTGCCAATGATCCTTGGGGAAAAGTATCTTTATTACCTCCATTGTACAGATGAGAAAGTGAGGCTTGGCAGGCTAAATGATTTGCCCAAGGTGACCCAGCTGGAAGTGGTCAGAGAGGGATGCAGAGCCTGTTTCTGACTCCAGGCTGGTATTCATATCCACCTCCCAGTGCTGCTGCCCGGGTGCTTGTTTAAAAATCTGATGATGTGTTTCCGTAGAAATATAACTCTCATCCAAAATCAGACTCTTAGCTAAAGTCACACGGTCTAGGAGCGTTGCAAACACAGGGATGGAAAGGGTGTGTTTTGGCTGGTGCGCTGCTTCCCAGAGTGGGCTCACTATGGAGAAACATTTCCATAACAAAGGCAAGTTCTCCTCCCAGAGAAGAGCGGGCAGGGAGTTGCAAGTGTCTGCCTATGATGTGATCCACATTTAATGCTTATCTGGGTGAGAGGGAATTTGATTAGAGCAAATACAAAGCCCAATTCAGAGAACAAAACCACTAATTCAAAGGTGGTTTTCCTACGGATGTAAAATACTTCAAGCCTGTTAAAAGGACTGAAGAGAATTCCACTGAGGAGTGCCTCATATTGTGTCTGATTTCTCAGATCCCAGCACTGCCAAGGGGGGCAGTGCTGGTGGTTGTGGGGCGTGGGGAGCTGGCATGGCCAGGTTGCTCACAGGACCAACAGGCCGCTTGTGGCCCGAACGGGACATGGGTTCAAGGTGTGGGGGTGAGGGAGCCCATTTGTCTGTAGACCCCATTTCCACCCTTGATCCACCCCTTCTGATGAAGCTTATCTTTGCATCTGGTGGCTTCCCAGCCTAGAAGCATTCCAAGCACTGCAGTGCCCTGATATGTTTGTTTTCTTTTTGGCTAATTTTATCAAGGTCTGGGGTCATTATTAGCCAGATCACAAAAGTAAGAGCTCATTAATATGTATCAGCTCCAAACCCTATGATTTCATCTGTTAATTTGATCTTGTTTTTCCTTGTTTATGGCAATTAAATCAGACCTTGATAAATCTGAAAACGAAAAAAGGAAGCCACCAGCAAGCACAGCTATTATGATCACTCATTAGAAAGCCAAGCAGACTCTCTGATAAATCGTGCCAGGGTTTTTAAGGACTAGATGATTACCTGCTTAAACAGCATGGAAGCTACCAGTAAAATGTAGCAAAATGATTAAAGAAAAAAAAGAACACCCCCATTACATCCAAGTGTAACAGATGGACAGTTGTACTTTGGGGAATGTTCACGGAGCCTGTTTCCTCCCCTTCAAGCTAGGGAGGGCAGAAGCCATGGGCCCTCCTGGGCACAGAGGAGGGACAGCTTCCCTCCCTCGCTCCTTCCCTGGCCCTCCCCCACTCCTCCTGGCGACCAAGGGAGAATTGCTCAGCTGCCACTAAGGCTTCACTCCAAACGGTGTGATGGTTCAGAAAAGCGCTAAGTACCAGGGAGGTGAATAGGTGGGAGGAGGTGCGCAGAGCTGGGTATGTCGGTAAATGACAAGATGGATGTGACCTTCCCCGTCACAAATGAAACCGAGAGTCACTGTAGTGGAATGCTTGCCATTCTTTTTGGCCCCTCTATGTCTGAAAGCTTGTCCTCTGTTTGGGGTGCCACCACCTTATGGATCCTCATGGGATGCAGAGCTGCCTCCTACAATTGAAGTTGAAAATGCCAACAGCTTGCCTTCTCAGTTTCCCTGCTAAGACACTGCCCATTCCAGAGTTAGGGTCCTTGAAGAACCCCTTTTCTGGTTGCAGGACGTTGGGATTCCTGGGGCCACTGTGGCCAGCAGCCTTGGGGTCTTGGTGGTACCACCTGCAGCATCTGGGTTTGGTGGCTGCAGATTTCCTCCCTAGAAGAGCTCTCTGTTGAGATTTTGAACATAATCCCCCAAATCTGGTCTCAGGTGTCCTATTGTGTCTATGAACTAATTAATATCTTAGGAACAAAACTTTGTGCTTAACTTGGCCAGAGTTGGTTTCTGTTGCTTGCAGTTAAGAACCCTGACACTCAGAAAGGAAGTGAGAGACCCGTGTCCACGGGGTGAACTGGTGCTTGTGCCTGTGCAGCCAGCCAGTGTAGGGGGCCAGACTCCCATGTCCAGAGCAGCAAATCTTACCTGACTTCCATGGGGCTGGGGTGGGTAGGAATGGGACTCACCCAGAACTCATGCTGCTTTAGCCTCAGTCCATGAGTGACAGGGTCTCAACTGAGCAATTCCAGGGAAAGTTTTTATTTTTATTTTTTCCTGGGAAAGTTTTCTTTTAAATCTCTCTGTTGCTCTTGTCCCAATATAATCATGCTATTTCTTTAAGCGCCCCCATAGCAATCTGGCCCTGTTTGCCTCTGAGGTCTCTGCAGGGATCTGTGCACAGCCAACTTGGCATCTTGCTGTCTTCTGGTCCCCTCATACCTTGGTATGGCTTGTCCCGGTGCCTGCAGGTCTGTTTGCTTGAAAAGCATCCAGCTCCCCACATCCCTTTGTCTTGCAGCCTTTCTTCCCATGTTTGGTCTTCCTGCTAGGTCCACTAGCAGGTTATAAATGGCTCCCCTGAAGATCACTGTCTGTATTCTCTCACTTCTCTCCTGTCCTTAAATTCAGGTGTCTGACCTTCCTTACATTTGCTTCTACAGCCTCTGCCCCTCTCTCCAAGTTTAGATTCTTGTCTCTCTGTCATTTGGCTTTCCCTGACTTTCATAGTAGAAAATTTCCCAACATCCTCCAAAAACTGATTTGAAAATTTTGGCCTGCCTATTTGTCTTTTCAGTAGTGTATCAGGATAGCCAAAACCCTATCACTCCACAATTCTGATGCGAACGTGCTTTGTGAGATTACCAAAGAACTTACCATCCACTTGCTTAACTTCTAATTTCCTGCATTTTGCAGGCATTCTCCTTATTACTGCAGGTTATCCATCGCCTCACAAATCTCCTCAAATTATTTTTGGAAGTCCTCGGGAGGTTTCACTCTTATGCTCATGAATAACTGCTGTCAGTTACCAGGTGGTCTCCATCAATTATTTTTCTTATCTCCTTTGGTCCTTTTCACTGGTAACTCTGCTGGGACCTCTGCTGGCTGCCAAGGAGCATGGACCTGCCTTGTCAATGACTTTGGTAGCAGGGGAGTGGTCCCAATGGGACCCTGGTGCCATGAGGCTCTGCCATGGCTATGTGGCAATGCCCCACAGGCCTCCAGATGCCATAACATGCTGTTCCTTCTCTCGCTTTGTTTTTGTTTTACTTTTTTTTAGAGATGAGGTCTTGCTCTGTCACCCAGGATGGAGAGCAGTGGTGCAATCATAGCTCTCTGTTGCTTCAAACTCTTGGGCTCAAATGATCCTCCCACTTCAGCTTCCCGAATAGTTGGGAATACAGGTCTGCACCACCATGCTGGACTTCTTTTCCTCTTTAGAAGGCAGATGTCTCTCTCCTTTTTGGTATGTGCTCTGCTTACATGTTTCTATAGGGGCCCTGCTGGAGAGGTGTTTTTGATAAAAATAAAAATTGTAGTTTTTATGAGGGGGGACCCCAAAAAACCCAGAATTATTTTTTTGGAGGGCGGGACCCTTGTAGTACAGGCTTTCCCTGCTAGAAGTGTTCTAGGACCCCATTGGCATCTCTGTCCAGCTAGCGTTGTTGTGAGAGGCTACATTCAACTTCAATAAATTTTTTTGGAGTCTTTCAATACATTTGCTCATTTCATGTGAGGTGATTTACGCCTGTACCTTCCCACACCCCACTGAGTGTTCAGTAGTTTTTGACCAAAAACAGTATGACCCCCTGTGTTCCACCCTTCCTATTTACCCAACCTCACCCTGAGCAACATTCGTTTTGTTTCCCCAGATGAAAAAACTTCTTAAAGGGAAACATTTTGCCAGTGTGGAAGAGGTGAAACCAAAAATGGCAGAAACACTAGAAGGCATCAAAATTGACAAGTTAAAAAACTTTTGAGCACCAGAAAAAGCATCTCGATAGATGTATTGCCTCAGATGGGGAGTACTTTGAAGGTGACTGAAGTGTAAACATGTAAGAATAAATGCACAATTTTCTATAAATAAATTATGTTTTCTTGAGTACCCCCCCCCTTGTATTTACATTTCTTCCTTTCCTCTAAACTCTTACCTTTCTCTTCCAATGCTGGAAAATTACCATCAGAAAGGAAAAAAAAAATTAGTCTGACTTCCTCTTCTGTCAAGAAGTCTTTTCAGATGGCTAGTGACCTGGCTTCTCAGGCAAGAACATTTCTGGTGGGCTGCCTCGCCAGCCAGTTTGACATGCTTGGTTCTGCCCGGACATGGACACAGCTCAGTTCAAGCCAGAGCCCTTTCCACATTGGTTAGGAGACTTTGGCCATGACATTACTGTAAACTCTGGGAACTGACTGATACATGTTTTTCTACGTGTAAATATCCTGGAGCAGTAAGACTGCCCGAGGTCTTACTCCTTCCTGCCCCTTCTTAGCCTCTGAAAAGCCAGGGTTTTTTCAGGCTAGAAGTCAGCCATGTGTCTCATTCTGCCACCTCCTTGACCTCCTAGTCTTGGGATGATCCTCCTGCCTTTCTCATCCCATTCTGCATTTCTTCTTGTAGCTTTTGTCAGATTTGTTGCAGAAAACTTATTATATGATTTGTTATTTAAAGCCTGTCTTCCCCAAAAGGCCAAGGAGGGAGGGCCTTTGCTTGCTTGTTTTTTCTTCTGTATTTTCAGTAGGTAAAAATTTGCCTGGCATTTCACACAAATGAGGAACTTAATAATATTTGCTGAATAATTGCATGGATATCTGAGATCCCATAATTATGATTGTTATGATGAACTAAAAACTCTTGTTTTGGGGAAAACGGAGTAAACTTGATTCTTTTTCTTTCAGCGGCTCTTTGGGGGTAGAGAGAAGCTATGAGTCTATGGGGAAAGTTTCTCAATTACATAAAGTCATCTCAGGCCCACTGTACCTGTCTCTAGCCAGGATTATCACCCCCCAAAGAGTTGTAGCGCTTGGTGAGAATAATAACGATAAGGCTATAATCAGGGCTATTCCCAGACAAAATTATGAAGTTAGAGATGTTTATTTTTGAGATGTAAAGCCTCCTAGCAATATTAGGCAAGCTCTTAGTATCAACTTCAAAAAATCAAAATCCACAGAAGCCATAGATCTGGAAAATGGTTTTGTAGAAGCTATCATTATCAGTTATTGGCGCACCACAACTGGAGTTATCGTATATCTTATATGAACATGTGGAAACATGCTCAAGAACATGTTTACTAGTAGTGAGGGTTTCTGAGTCATATTTCTCCAAATCCTTGAAGACTTGCTTTAAACCACTACCACTTCCTTTCCAGAGTGAAATTGGTCACACCCTTCTTTAGACCACAAAGGGTAGGAGAGGGAGACAGCTATTGTTCATCAAATATTCATGTGTTCCTCCACATCTCCCAGCCTCCTGAAATCAAGTGAGGCCAGAAACATGACTTCTAGTGGCCAATGGACTGTGAGAAGAAATGCTATGTGCCACTTCCTGAGCCAAAACATTTAAGACCCTCCAGTTTTCTCTCTTGGTGTGGTAACTGTGTAGACCTTATGTTGAGATGTTGGAGAGTTCATTAGCCTTAAGCCCAGGGCAGAGTCACCTGCTAACCCATAATAGACATATGGCACAGGTGAGAAGTCAACCTTTGTTCCAAAGTGTATCCATCAGGGTTCTGTCAGGAATTCTACTGACAGATGAAATGGTTCAACTGAAGAGACAGTAGTGCAGGTGCTACTGACAGGTGAGATCAGGTTGAGAGAACCAACAATAAGTGTTGTAACACCCAGAGACAAGAGATGGAGAAGCCCTGACCACCATAGGTCTGAAGGAACAAGGAGGAGGTAATGTGTGACTGGAGCCCTGGGGGGATCTTGGGCCATGGAGGAGAAGCCCGGAGAAGAAACACTTATCCTGCCAGAATCATGGTGTCAAAGGAAGGAGGGCAGGAACGAAACACTCTGATCTCTCCTTCTTCCTGTCCCCCAGTATCCTGAGCATGTCTCCTGCAGGAACCCAACCAGGAGAGCTAGTGAGCCTGGGTGACACAGTCTGTAAGGGTCTACCTCGACGGGAACGGTAAAGGGTGGAGAATGGAGCAGGGTAGATGGGGGCAATGGACAGTATCTGACACAAAGAGGATAAGGATGCCCAGCCTGACTAAGACTGATCCCCCTCATTGTATTCTTGGGCTCTTGGGGCATCTATTGTGCTGTGTTACCTTAGTGGGCTGTAAATCGCCTCACCTATATATTGTTGGCTGCTTGAAAGCAGGCACAATGGTGTATTCTTTTTATATCCTTAGTATCCTGCACTGTACCTGCAATATAATCTTCTTACATATCAACCTATCAAGATGCCAGATTTCTATGTTGACGTGCACAGCCTCCTCTCTTCTAGGAGACACTCTATTAACAATAGGCTGTTGTTTCCACTTGCAAAGTTTCAAGTGCCTTAAGTGAGTCTATTAATTCACCAAATATTTTGGTCTTACAGGCAGCAGGGAATAGAAGCTATTAATGATGGCAAATGTTTCCACTTCCTGCTTATGGGTGATACCTGAGGACAATAGGGAGGTTTAGCCCCAGGATTTGGAAATAAGATCACCCTCTGAGAATTAAAGCAGAACTTCAACACATAACAGATCAAAGAAGAAATGAACACAATTTTCTGAAAGAGACAGAGTCTCCCAGGTCATGGTGGAACAGGGCCTATTGAAGTTCTTATATAACCATTTGTCACTCCAGTGTCAGCTGGGGTCATTTTGGTTTTTGAAATTTAGCTAAAATTACCCCAAATTTCCTCTCCCATGTTCTGTGACAATTGTAATGCTTCCCCCAAGTCTTTTGTAAATTCCCGAGAGTTTGGGTTCTCATGGTCACTCCGGATTTGAGTTTTTTTCCTTTCAGAATTTTTTACCCTACTTGTGTCTTTAGTTTGGGGCTTCTCTCTTCTCTCTGGTTCCCACTATTCTAAGAACAACTACACAAGGCCTTTGTGAGTGGCAGAATTTACCTAAGTTTTGGGGTATAGAAGAGGGTTTTATATCATGGACATGAAAACACTTAAACCTGTATTTTGTACACTCAGTTTCTGAAAGTCTCTGGCTACTCCGTTACTGGCAATTCTTCTCCACTCACTTTTTCCCAAAGACTCCATACTGTTGATCTGGTCCCTGCTTTCTGTTTTTCTCTGACTCTTCTATTTTAACTTTTGCTCTGCACTTTTCTTCGTTTTTGTTTTGTTCTATTTATTTTTCACTTAGCGTTTCCAAATTACACAATGAATGCATACAATCAGTTTAAAACCACAGACATATTTAGATTTAAAATACTACAGTCCTCTTTCCAGTACTAGCTCTTGCTAACATTTTTATGTTTTGCCAGTCTTATTAACAAAAAATGGTATCACCTTGTTGCTTTAATGTACATTTCCCTGATTACTAGTTGAAAGTAATTTTTTCCTATTATTTATTGGCTGTTTGAGTTTCTTCTGTGAATCATGACTTTATATCTTTTGCCCTAAAAGGGATCACTTCTGTATCCACCCACAAATCTGATTTTCAGAGCTTATGCATGAATACTGAACCCTGGAGACGATCACACAAAAAGTGCTATCGTCCTGTGGGGCCGGTCTAGTGACTCACTAGCCTTCTCCAGGGGACATTCTGCCAGCTCCTGTTGGTCATCTTCAATAATAATTTCGTTCTTCTGTTAAGGGTCATAATTATTTGATTGCTCCAAAAAAGAATATGTTTTTTAAACCTATCATTGAGGAGCACTATGGCCAATGGAAACCTCACCAATATGAAAGCAGTCACTTGAAGTTTTAGAACTGACTCAGATTTTGAGTAGAATTGGCATTCAGTTGATTACTTGTAGTCCCTGTGTAGGAAAACTGTACAATTGGGTTTGCCTAGGATAGCCACTGTTGAAGCAGGCAGCCCTGAGATCCCAGGTAGTACCTCCTTTCTCTCTCAAAACTGTACTGGCCTGGATGATAAATAAAAAGGTCATCCTATCTTTGGGTGGCAAATTATTAATAGACACGCATATGCTGTGGCATTATTTTTTTTTAAATAACTAGTCCATGAGTTTTATAAAAATTGAAAATATGGCAGTCTGCAACCAAGGGTTTATGGTTGACACAGACTCAGAGAACTAGAAAATTTTGAGGCTGACATTAAAAATAACTTAGTTTAGTGGTTTCTTGAGGTGATCCAGCCTTAGAAAAACTGATAAAAACTGTGGCCATTCTGGCAGGAAGATGCACATCCATATGTACACACAAGATTTGTACAACATTTCAGGGTGCCCATGAACTCTTTGAAACTCATTTAGAGGACCAAGATTAAGAATTCCTAGTCTAATTTATATTTCAAATGAAGAAAGTGAGATTCAGAGAGCCTAAATAATGTATCAAAAAGCAAAAAGAGTTAGAAGGAAAAATAGGTGTAGAGTTTCCTGGTTTCTATTTTGTGCTTCTTTGTCAGAATCTCTCCCGTATTGCCAAGACTATTGTATCAGTGAAAAGTTAAAGCTATAGAAAAGCATTCAGAGAGGGATGTTATTAATAATTTGGAATATTCTACTTTTTAAAAGCAAGGCATGAGTTGACTCTGTTCAATGACTACTCCTCAGATCATTTATAGTTTTCATTAATTAATATTTTTGCTGGTTAGCAGGTATTGCTGAATGGACCACAAAAAATTCATATCCCAGCTTACAGGCTGCCACATTCTCATCTGCACCAGAAACTGCTGCTGTTCCTTTCAGTAACGTGTCCTTTCAGTCTTATTTTTGCTCACCTTCATTTCCTTTGCCTAAATATTCTTACTCACCCAGGAAGATGTTTTCAATGATAAAATTTCTCTTTAGAGTCTTCCTAACACTCATAGCAACATTTCCTGGGCAATACCTAAATTTGGGTTTGCACCAGTAACCAGCCTGGTGCTTAGTGTATAGAAAGTACTACAAATGTTCACCAGGTGTGGTGGCTCAAACCTGTAATCCCAACACTTTGGTAGGCCAAGGTGAGAGGATTGCTTGAGCCTAGGAGTTTGAGAGGAGCCTGGGCAACAGAGTGAGACCTCGTCTTTATTAAAAATAAATTTTAAAAATAGCTGGGCATGGTGGCATGTGCCTATAGTCCCAGTTACTTGAGAGGCTGAGGTGGAAGGATCTCCTGAGCCCTGGAGGTCGAGGCTGCAGTGAACTGTGAGCCAGCTACTGCACTCCAGCCTGAGTGACAGAATGAGACCCTGACTCAAAAAAAAAAAAAAAAAAAAAGAACTTCCAAATCCGCACTGGATTTTTCTTGCATCTCAGTTCATCACACAAAATGTAAGTAAGGAATAGTCATGCTTCTCTTGTTTTTGTTGGTTTTAATGATTATTGTTTGAGCTTTCTCCTGTTTTATAGGTCAAGGCAGCTTACAGACCTGAAAGTCCTTTTCTCTTTCTTTAGGATTAAGTCGGAACAACTTCACCTATTTGTCTGACCTGTAGTACTTACAGTCACAATTTTGGAGGGAGTGAAAAATATTGGTGGATAAATTACTGTGCTTCCCAGAGGGGAAGCATAGGAGCTCCTTGCCAGGTTTCTATGGCCTGGGGCACCACAAAAGACCTTCTTTTTTTGTTTTCCCAGGTATCTGTGTCAAAAAGAGTTTGCCAAGGAGCCAAAATCTTCATCTGTTTATAGCTTCACAGCCGATGAAAAATGCAGGATCATTAGAAGCTAATTACTGGTTTCATGGCAATATTTATCACAAAAGTTAATTTGATCTTCCAGAAGCCACTTTGGGAGCTAGTGGAGCCCATTATTAAGAAGTATTATAAAGTTTTTTGTTCTTTTTGCTTTTTAAAGTTATACAACCACTTCACTAACAAACCAAAACCAACTGGGGCAGACAATAGACTGGCATGGCCTGACATCCCAATGGTTTCCATCTGGCCTAAGTAATTTCTGAAATAGTTTGTTTCAAAAGCATTCCTTTCTACTTAGAGGAAGATGTTTCAAAGATTCATATATGGAAAATTCAATTGAGTATGCCTTTTTGTGTATCTTGAAGAATTGATTATTTTAAAATGCAGTTAAATAGCTTACTCACACAAAAAGACGTAAAGATACATTCAAACAGGATCTTGAGTCCTAAATTCCAAGCTCTCTGAACTATTTGCTGATCTCTGTGATTTCCTGCTATTGTTTTTGCCTTCTTTGCATATATTGTTACCTTCTGAATGTATAGTGATTTGTATTTGTACTTTATTCAACAAATAGGTACTGGGGATACAAAGGCTTATATTTCATGGCTTATACTTTAGCTTTTGAGACAGGATGCATGAAAAAAATGATAAAACAAATTCAAATGCAAAAGATATCCCTGGACTAGAATAGAAGTTCAAAGAGGGAGACAACAGTGTAGTATAAGGGAAAGAGCATGGAATTTGGAGGCAGAAAGCCGGGGTTTGAGTCTACCTCTACACTGAGCCTCAATGTCGTCATCGGTAAAACAGGATAATAAAATCTACTTTAATGATCTCTGGGCTGTTCACCCTAATGAATCCTCAGTCTGTGAAGATTCAAAAGGACCTGAGAGAAATTTGTAAAGTAGAAAACTTTCCTCATTATTATAATTGTCTCCTCATCCTCTTGAGCTTACTAATATGGTCTAGAATGAGTCAGGGAAGTCTTCTCGAAGGAGATGGAAGTGATTGGGAGAGTGAAAAGTGGCAAACTAAAAGTCAGGCAGGGTTAGCATCTTACAGATGTTATAAGGAAAAAGCCCATGATATCTTTCCATATTATGCTAGAAAAAAAATTTGGCTTCTAGTTGTAACTACTTGCCCCCTCGTTGGTTTTGGCACTAACGCAAAGTTATGGGATCTCATACTACCTACCTTTGCAAGAAGATTCTTTTTTCCCATATCTATGAGTACTATTAATGAAATTGGAAAAGATAGGTGTGTAGTGAGACTGTTGCAAATCTATTTTCCTAAAGAATGATCTAGCTGGATGTGTTTAGATTTTCTCATATAATACCTTATGATGCTGCAGGGTCTCTGTCTGTTTTTAAACTTTGCTTTTGTTTTGTTGCATCTGCTGATACCAGAGACAGGCTACACAGAACAAGCACTAGATAAGGAAGGTGTATGACCTAGGTCCTGGTTCTGGATTTGCTGCTAACCTGTGTGTTCTTGGGTAGACCATCTAATCTCTCTGAGTCTGCTCTTAATAAATGGGTGTAAGATTAGCGACTCCTAGAAAGGTTCAAGCTCTATGATTTTTTGTTAAGAATCATTATTTGGGTTAAAAGACATTCAGGGAGAGTTTATTTTAACACAAAATATTGAGGTTGCTATATCTTTCCTCAGACATTAAGGGGCTTTGGATGTTCACAGGTAAAACCTTGGAGGTCAGGCTCTATGTCTTACTATCTTAAGCCTCCCATTGTGCCCAGCAAGGTGCCCTGCACTTAGCAAACATTATGTCTATTGATGGTTGGATGAAAGAAGAACTTTTCCTCCAAAAGGAGGCACCTTTTCTACAAAGAGAAACGTTTATATTTCACTTTGGAGAGGCTGATCATTGTGACTAGCTCTCACATTAGAGAGCAGCTTTAAATACAATGTGTAGTGACTGTAACCCAGCCTGGGACATTAAATTCCTTGACAGCAGGGAACATATTTTATTCACTTTTGTATACCCCACAGTGCCTAGCATGGGGCTTTGTCAATGGTAGGTTCTCAATTAATCTCTATTTCATTGAAATCAGGCGATTCTATAAAAGCCATTTGTTTTCATCCACACATTGTCCATTTATTCGATCAGTCTTGCAAAAAAAAAAAAAATTCAAACTTCTGTTTCACTTGTCAAAATACATTGGTAGCATTTAGATATCCAATAATGGTTAACTTGTATAGACACACTGTCCTTTTAAAAGCCACTCTTCTTTCCATACTCCCTTGATCACAGGGAGAAAAGCCCCCCCACCCCCCAAAAAACCTACCTCTTAATGATCCCCTGAGAGTC
Source organism: Tarsius wallacei (assembly GCA_963574415.1). Taxonomy (NCBI): domain Eukaryota; kingdom Metazoa; phylum Chordata; class Mammalia; order Primates; family Tarsiidae; genus Tarsius; species Tarsius wallacei. The sequence goes on from CAUYQG010172506.1 coordinate 33,375, forward strand.
ACTGCAAGTTCAGATGGCCTTGAAAATGAGCTTGAATGGAGCACGAAGGAGGAGGGAGGAGATTTCTGTTCCATTTGCTGTCATATTCCTGTTAACTGTGGGGACCAAATCCTCTGCACTGATTAGTTTTAGGATTCAAGTCCCCACAGTGCGTGAGGGCGGTCCTTTTGATGAAATCCAAAGAAGGCACCCCATGAAATGTGTGAATCTCAAGTGCCTCAAACACTTTGTTTGTTTCAGGCATGCAATGGATGGGTGGGATATAATTGACAGAGATGAACAGAGACCCAATATCCTAAACAAAAGAAATGAATACATCCCATGTCCTTCCTTCTCCAGCCCAATGTGGTCTCCCCCTGTAAACCCCATCTCCGTGAAGTACACCATCATGTGCCAAGTCATCAACACCAGAAGCCTACAAGCCAGCCTTAACTTCTCCTTCTTAAACACATAGGCTACCAGTCCTGGGCTGTAGAAGATGCCATCTCAGAAATACTTCTCAAATCCCTTTCTGCTCTCCCAAGGATTTTACAATCTAGCTCCAGCCTACTTTTCCAGCCTTGCATCCTGACACGTGGCTCTGGAGGTATGGGTTTGCAGTTATGCCTTTTAATGACTGCTGCCTTTGTGCATGATCTCTTTCTGCCAGGCCTTCTTGTCGGAGGAGTTCATCCTATTGTCTTCTTAAAACTAATCTCTAGGGGGAAGTATTTCCAGCCCATCTCATTCTAAATTCCCTTGGCATGCCATTGTATCACTGTGCCACAACCTAATCACATTGCAATGTAACTATTTGTAAATGAGTCTCTGTTTCCTACTTAAATGGGAGCTCCTAGAGGTGGAGTGTATGGCTCTATATCTCTATCCCCATGGATTCAACAGGGCTCTTACATATTGAAGATAATAAATAGACTGGGTGCAGTGGCTCATGCCTGTAATCCCAGCACTTTGGGAGGCTGAGGTGGGAGGATTGCTTGAGCCCAGGAGTTAAAGCCCAGCTTGAGCAACATAGTAAGACCTCGTCTCTACAAAAAACAATTTAAAAAGGTAGCTGGGCATGGTGGTGTGCGCCTGTAGTCCCAGATATACTTGGGAGACTGAGACAGGAGAATTGCCTGAGACCAGGTGGTCAAGGCTCTTGTGAGCCATGATTGTGCCACTGCACTCCAGCCTGGGCAACAAGGTGAGACTCCAACTCAAACAAGACAGAAAAGAAAAAGAAGATAATCAATAAATCAACTATTGCTAGGTAAATACATGATTTGGGGATAGGTGAGAATAGGGGATAGAAATGAATAGAAGTTAAAGTATATAAACCATTCTTGGAGCAGAGAAGGTGTTCCTTCTTCAACAAACTGTATATAATTTTTCCAAAAAGTAAATAAAAAGCAACAGTGGTCTCAGATTCGTGTGGAATAAAGAGGAAATTGGAAGTGTCATATTCTTTAGAAAAGGAATGCACTCCAAACATATTCACAAGGCAACTAAATGCTGGGCAAGAAAGGAAAAGCAAAACTTTTTTCTTATTTCCCTTGCAAATGCTTGTTTTTCTTTCTTTTTCCATAATCCTTTGCCATTGGGAGGACACTCGTTAATCTGCAAAGCAAGCCCCCTTTCCAGGCCATTAGTGCCAGGACGATGTGAAATAGCAGCCAGCCTGGGCCATTAGTGCCATGGTCATTTAAAACACCAGCCCGTTCAGGTTATTAGCGAGCCAGGGCAATTTGAGTGAACAACCTGTCCAGGCAATTAATGCCAAGGTAATTTAAAGTGCCACACCATTCGCGATCCTGTCAATTAGCAAGGAGTCTTCCATTTTACAAATGGGGCATGCAGCTCCTTGGGCACATTTGGAGTGCTTCCTTAGGGACAGGGAAAGCCTGACCGCCGAACAACTCTCACACACCATCCATGAGGTTGGTCTTCTAGACTTCAGGCAGGTTTCTGGACTTCAGACCTCGGGTAAGTGTTAAACCACAAATCTTAGAGAGGCTGGCTTCTGTGCCCAGTGGCATCCTGTACAGAGTGTTGGGCCACCGTAAGATCCTTCCCCACAGCATCGGGAGCACATATTGTAATGCAGATTGCACACCCCCCAGAGAGTCAGAGCACCATTCACCAGCTTCTGTGGTGACCCCAGAGAGCGCCGGTGTACGCCAGCTGCCTGGGTATCACATAGACCAGCCACACTCTTGGCACGCCGGAGGGGGTTGGGTGCCATCTCCCATTTTCTGCAAAATCCAGCCTAGAAGCACAGATGAGCTCTGTGTTCTGGGGTATTCCTGAAGAGATTAGTGTTGTTGTCTGTCACACACATCGTGACTGAATCTGGGGAAGTTTGGGGAAGGCGCAGGGGAGGGCCAGCTGGCTCAAGTGGACCCCTTCTGCCTGCCTGTCCGCCTGCCTGCCTGCCTGCCTGCCTCCTGCCTGCTCGCCTGCCTGCCTGCCTGCCTTGGAGGGAAGTTTTCAGGTGGCTTATCAGAGCTGGCTCACAGAAACACGGCCCTTCCAGGTCGGCTGCGGAATGTGGGGTCAGGAACCATAAACTGCAGTGTGAGATGAGGGCTGTCGGCTTAGCGGAAGGCAGAAAGCATCAATCATTTTTATGAGGTGCTTTGACCTTGCGGGAGAGCCAAAACAACTTTGCAGACCCTAAAACATTCTTAAGTTACTTATTATCATTCCAATAATTATTCAGCATGTACAAAGCTCTTTTGCTGAAATACATCTTGTATTGTCTCTTATTAGTTACCATGATTAATCATTCCCATTCAGCAGTGGAGTTTAATCCATTAATTTAAAAACCTTTGTTAAACACATGTTCGGGCGACGCGCTAGGAACTCTGCAATGGAGTTAAATAGGAAAGGCCTCCAGGAGTTTACAATCTTATTAGATTTCTCTGTCAAATCCTTTGTGGCACTAGTCATAAGTACAGATAAATTCCACAGATTTCAGAAGAAAGGTGTCCAAAAAAGACATCAGAATTCAGGAAAGAATGACAAGAATTTAAGTCAAGGGATTAAACTGGAGAAGCGGCTGCAAAGTGATTCTGTGATGGCTTGAAATATGATCTAAAGCAAATGAAGTTTTTCTTTTTTTTTTTAGGATCTATGGAAAGACCAGATCCTAGCCTCTGAGCCGCAGCTATAGCTATTCCAGAGTGTTCTGTGGTGGTGGTGGTGGTGTTGGTGGTGGTGGTGGTGGTGGTGGTGGTGGGGAAGCGAGCTGAATTCCCAGACATGGAGAACTTCCAGTGGGGAAACTGAAGAATACCAGCAATACGTTTGGTTTTAACTGACATTTTTTATCTATTAGAGAGAGATTTTACTAAGCGCTTCCCTATAGGTAGATTCCTCGAACCATTTGCTCATAAACAATATGAATTTTGTTCAATCAGTTCATTATGAAGACAAATGAGGCCATGAAAACTCAATGTCCTACTTACTCTTTTCTATTTGCTAAAAATCCTTTAAGGTCAAGATCAAATGCCATCCCCTCCTTGAAAATTTCTTAAATCTTCTAGGAACTCATATTGCTTTGCAATTTCATTATGGCAATGACTTCTTTTTAAATCTTGTATCGCATCTTAGATTGTGGGAACCAGACAGATTAAGATGTTTCTTACTGTTTTATCCATAAACCACTGGATCCTACAAAAAATTCCTGTGTTTTCAAGCACTCACATTTCTCAGCTTCTTTCAGCTGGAAATGTTAAAAAAAAATCTTGTCAAAATATGTCTTGATTTCCTATTTAGAGTCTCTGATCTATAATTGCAGTTATTTATAAATATGTTTTCACCTTTAACATGTACTTCCATAAGAGCCATGATAGGTATTTTTCCTCTTTTATTATCTCATAATATTCCAAGCACTGTGCTCCACATATAGTAGGGCTATTAAGAAAATTTCTGTAATACTGAATTGAATCTTCTTTCTGTAATTTGTACGTTAAATGGTGTCAATTCAATAGGGTACAGACAGGCGATGGCTTAATTTTTTCCTCAACTATCATTTCTTAACATCTTTGGGCAAATACCCCTTCGATGCATCTTTGTAGGTTCTCTGAGAGAGCCAATGTCTTTCGTCACTTTCATTTATAGGAAAATTCCTACTTTGATAATTAAGATTCACATTCAGCTATTAAAAATCCAGCACAGTCATATGTAAAATTTTAATCATACATTCAGTTAAAAATTTTTCCCTTCTCTGCTCAATTCTAACTCATGGTTGGGGGATCTGCAATGGGTCTTTGAGACTTTAGCTTAAATTCTGTGACAATTCATAATCCAGATGAAGAGAAAAGAGACACCTTGGGCGCATCATGTAATATGCTTGGGTCTACTTGCTTCATGTGGACAGAAACCAAGATTAAGGTTGATGACTGCAGCAATCTTTAAAACTTCAACCAACCAGGCTCCAAATCCAAATATTATTGCAGCATAGAGTAGAAGTATCCTTTGCAGGGAAGAGGCTAATAAAACTTTTGCTTTGCATTCTGAATTTAGAATTAGCATCTGTCAATCCCCTTGGAATTATAACTCTTGCATTGTTACATACTAAATAGCTACACTTGTCTTGCTAATAAAATCATAGTAATTGAGTAGCATTTTCATTAAGAGAGGAGTGTGGTTCATTTTGAAGACATGAAAAAACAACCTGGAGACTCCACAGAAACTTCTGCTTTTTCATTCAGTTTGCACAGAACCCACATTAACGGGAAATTGGTTTGAACAAATATATCAGCAAGTCACATGCTCTTGCCCCATCTGGGGTCAGCGCTGCATGAGTCTCTGCCTTGGGGGGTTATCAGGTGTTCTTCAGTTTCTGGGCTGCCTCATTAGCTGGCAAAGTAGCAGCACATATCTATTTTAGAGACCTACTTAACATTCCTCAAGTATGTAGAACTGCCCCAAATCTGACAACATCCTACAGTAGAGGTGGACACTGACAGAGCATCACTGAAGATGTTCTCCCAGCCACACTGAATAATTTAAGAAACTCCACATGTGCACACCAAGCAAAACACAGTTAATCAGAGATCCCCCGTGATCTAATAAAGCCCAATGTAGAATCCAGAATCAAGATTTGGTATAGACTCTCTCTCTGTAAGAGTGGGCAAGATGAGCTAACTTTTCTACAAGGTGGTATTCAGAAGTGGACAGCTGCAGACAGGTGTATTCCTGAGGACCACCTTAGGAGATAGTTCAAACTCTTGTGTACATTCTCTGCACATTTGTACCCAGTGCCAAGACTGAGGTTTTGTGGTTGTGCGGCAGGCTTTGAATGAAGATATTGAAGCATCCTGGCAAGTTGTACACATCTGAATAACAGGTGCTCCCTGACCCTGAAGAACAGAGAAAGTGAAGGGGTAAGTAGCACCTTTGAGTCTAAATAACAGCCTTCAGATGTATTTGCACAAACCCTTCACTTCAAATAAAATTAGGCAAAGATAAAAGAAAACTAGGTTGTTGGCCCGTGTGCATTTCAATGAAGACGAAAATATCATTCCAGAACTCTAAGACCACACTGAGCCATAAATGTCATCAGCGTATTTGGTAGTATCTCCTGAGCTGGGGTACCCAGCACAACACTTAAGCTAGAGAGGAAATTTTGCACAAATGTAACTTAGAATTCCTACCTTCCAGAACCTCAAAATCTGTTTGTTTTTTTTCTATTTCTCAGGCAAATATTCTTTTAGTATTATACTAGGTGTTGAAGGGACGAAGAAAGATAAATTGGCCAGATGTTGCTTTTGTGTTGTGATGGAAAGTGCTTTGAAGTCAATCAGGCATGAATTTGCATTGTGATTTGCACATACCATCTCTGTGGTTTTTGGTAAATTAGTAACTCCCTCTGAGTGTCCATAGGCTCAGCTATACCAAAGGGGCAAGGCCCACCTTTTGAATCTGGTGATGGTTAGGCGAGACCCTGGCTGTGAAATGCCTAGCTTGGTGCCTAGCAGCTAGTAGGTGTGTTGTAGGTCTGATACCCCAGGAAACAGACTCTAAGTTTCTGAGACTGGCATGGAGATATGTGCTGGAGAGTGCTCTTAGGGGAAGTCCTCAGAGGGATGCAGGACTGGACTGAGGGCCCAGTCCTTCCCACGGGAGCTCCAGAGCCCTTCAGAGACATCGAATCAAGGGGGCCTTTGTCCTTTGTCCTCTTGCACTGACTTCCTGTCTTTAGGGAGGAGGTGTAAACTTGGGTGAGGCAACTTCTATCAACTGAGGGCATTTCCTGAGGAGAGACACAGCTGTGAGCCATAGGCAGGCAATATCCCCATAGGTCTGAAGGAGGGAATCTTGGCAGAGCACCACAACATCCACTCTAAGTGCTCAGTGACTGTGCACTCCCTTCTCCCTTCTGCATAGTTCCGTATGACTGGCGTTCAGTGGAGGAAATGAGACAAGAACACGAACACTGCTGAGTACCAAGTGCATGTGTCTTAGATGAAGCACAAACACTTATGAAGTTCAGAGAAATGAGAGAGGGCTTTTAGCTGGGGTCATTCAGAGACTAAGGCTTCAGAGATATGCCCCTGAAGCATGAAAAACAGCCTTAGAAAGTATTTCATCAAGTGTGGCACAGACAAGTGTGCTATGTGATGCGAGAGAAAGAGGGCCCAGGAAGGGCTGGAGAAGTTGGGGAAAGTTTTTTGTTTGTTTGTTTGTTTTTTGAGTTAGAGTCTCACTCTGTTGCCCAGACTGGAGTGCAGTGGCTGCTCCCAGCCACCGCAGTCTCAACCTGCTGGGCCTCGGCGATCCTTCCGCTCAGCCTTCCAAGTAGCTGGAACTACAGACGCGCGCTACCATGCCCGGCTAATTTTTTGATTTATTGTAGAGATGAGGTCTCGCCAAGTAGCCCAGGCAGGTCTCGAACTCGCGGGCTCTGGCAATCCACTCACTTCGACCTCCCAAGGCGCGGGATTATAGGCTGAGCCACCGAGCCCGGCTGGGGAAAGTTTTTTGACAGTGTGTCTGTGGATTAGCTCATTAGAATCCTTGGCTGTGCTTATTAACAATGGTGGTCTGGGATTCACTAGGACCTACTGGGTCTGAATTGGGAATATGCATTTTATAAGCCCTCTAGACAATTCGGTGGTATGCTGAAAGTTTGGAGAACCCTGATTAGGAGCTCCAACCCATCTTAGTTTTACCCATTCTTTTTTTTTTTTTTTTTTTTGAGTTGGAGTCTCACTCTGTCGCCCAGACTGGAGTGCAGTGGCCGCTCCCGGCCACTGCAGCCTCGACCTGCTGGGCTCCGGCGATCCTTCCGCCTCAGCCTTCCGAGTAGCTGGAACTACAGGCACGTGCTACCATGCCCGGCTGATTTTTTGATTTATTGTAGAGATGAGGTTTTGCTTGCCCAGGCCGGTCTCGAACCCGCGGGCTCAGGCAATCCACTCACCTCAGCCTCCCAAAGGCGCGGGATTACAGGCTG